>VCMS01000204.1:0-100053 GCA_022539475.1 Gracilaria domingensis | reverse complement strand
CGAGTACGGAGACACGCGCAGTCCAGAAAGGTACCACGCGCCTAGCCAGAGAGCCGGTGCAACGGTAGTGATATCGCCGCAGAACAGCCTGTGCAGGTCTTAGACAAGCTGGGTTCCTACTACGACTTAGGATCCGTGCCACGGGAAACAAGACGAAGAACCTAGTAGGAAGCACCTTGGTTTACTGTCATGGTGGCTACAGCCGAGCTGGCGAAAATAAATACCTCGTCGGCGTCGCCACACACGTGTACGACTTACCGATCACGGGGCACTAGCTGCCACCGGCATACACGTGGACTACTACTACTACTATATCTACTACAACAATGTCATCCGACGAGCGGGTTTCCTTACAGTGCCACCACTGCAACCGTCACGGCACAGTATCTTACAGACCCCCCTTCTTAGCTTGTTGTCCGTCCTCGGACAACGATTCCCTCAAAAACGCTAAATCCGATTTCGGGATCTACATCATACAGTGCCCCACCCAGTTCGCCTTGTTTTTTGCTCATAAAACTTCCGACTTCCGGTGCCGCCAGCTCTTGCTTTTCTAAACAAATCCTGTCTCCTCCTCCGCAACGGTTCCTCACAGCTATGCCTCAGAGTGGTAACCAATGGGTAAGTCCGGATACGGAGTTTGAGCATCGACGCTTAGGCAACCGCAACCGAGTTGGCGCGCGCTCAGTGGCACTACCGTACTCGGTTAATCATTATGTATCCCTTGGCGGGGAATTCTTCGACGCTCAGCGGTTTGCAGCAATACCATCGAATCCCGAAAGGGGGTACTTCTCCAGCAACAAACGCCTCCGTGATGGTGCCTGGAAAGCGCGGTGGGCCCACATGCGAGTTAATCCTCTTCATTCCGACATCGGTGTCCGCCTGGATCCTGGTCTTCCAACGGATATGCCATGGGTCCGTTGTCTGCCGGAGCGAGAATACCAAAGCCGCCTGGTCGCGATACTACTCCTGCTTCGCGCTCAGTTTGGAGATCCCTCCGTTTCGGTTGCCGCAGGACACTTCCCTCCTCCTGGTCATAACATCCTCGGCTTGGTAGCGTGGACACCGCCGTTCGATGAGATATACTTCTTCTCGAATCGAGACCACTGGGGCGATGACGTTAGCACCGAAGCTCGCATCCGGGACGGCCATGGCTTCTTCTTCTCTTGGCACAACCAAGAATTCCATGATCTGCTTCGCCCTTTGCGCCAAGGTCGTTATGTCACAATTCCGGAATCGGGTGTCTTCGCGGTGAGTCGGTATCTCTGCGTGCCGACGCCACCAATCATCTCCTACTTTTCCGCGTTGTTACTGACCGAGAACCGCCTTGCCACCCTTGCGTGGCAGGTACTGAACGCGGAGTGGATCGTCTTGGCATTCCTGAGCTTTCTTTTTGCCGCCCGATACGGTATGCGCATGCAGCTCAAGTTTAGCGACTGGAGACTTGGTCACGATCGTGATTTGAATTGCCCCGCAGGGCGTCTCTTTCGCCTCCCACCTGAGCTAGTGCGTTTAATCCGTGACGTCGGGGTTCAAAACATTGTTCGAGGAACGGAGTTCAAGGCTTCCGAAGCGGATTCTCTCCTTGACTACGTCTGTCAGATCGATTGGGACAGGACTCCAAGACCGGGCTTTCTTTGGTATGATTACGACTCCGACAGTTTTCCGGACATCCCTCGACATCCTGCGATGCGAGATGATGGGAAAGAGTACTTGCACAACCCTCCGTACCTTCCCGAGGCGGAATGGATGGATGCTCCTAGGAAGAGCGTTCAACTATACTTTCCGAGGGCGGCAGGGTTCGTAAAGGAGTCACTACCTGGTGGGCACCTCGGTCCTGTTCTTCGCTCAGTGCTGCTTGATTCTGATCCGGTCATAACTGCGGCTGCGCAGGTCTTCCCGAAAGAATCCGTTTTGGAAGGCAATACGGAGGACGTTCAAACTGCAGTTCCAGTTTCAAGTCCGAACATCGAAGCTCCAGAAAATGAAGTTCAAAGGACGCAAGTCGCAGCAGGAGCCGACAAGAATGGGCAGCCTTCGAGTCTACAGCTTCCTCACACAAACAAGCCCGAGACAGCGGATGAAGATGAGACCGATGCGGCTGTTGCCACTGCGCTGCAGTCGCTGAATGATGAGTGCGAGAGGCTCGGTTTGCCGCGATCCAATAGTGCGGTACAGGCTCTCCAACGGGCCAAAGAATGGGCTGGGAGCGCATCTCGATTGCGAGAGTACGCGAGCCAGTTCAGCGAGTTCCGTGACCGGTTTGCAAGGCGTGCGATAGATGTCCACAACGACATGTGCAACGCGATGGATGGTATCCTCCAAGGGGCGCAAGCAAGCCTCATTGAGGATGTGACAGATACGTTTCGATTGGAGCCATGGACGGGCGAAGCACTCAAACCAGAACTTGCTTTGTACCCAACGGTCACGCCACCGCAGTCTCCAATACCGGAAGCGAAGGACGTTCCGCAATCGTAGCTGTTTCTGGACCTCAAGCTCGACTGCGTGGTCAAGTTTGGTTGCATTGCGCAAAGCAATGCACAGCGATGTACACGAAATAAACGATTGATTTTTCGAAGAATGCCGTACTGAGATGCATCCATTGTGCGCTTAGTAGCCGAATCGGTTGCCAGTAATACGCGTAGGGCGCGCGCGCTGGCACTCAAAAAATCCTAAGTATTTTGAGCGCGCCAGGAGCGCAAATCGCGTGTTTTCAGCCTCTGAAACGGCTTCGTTTCCGAGATATCGGGCAAACAAGTAATCGCCGTTTTTGACCGTTTGCGGAGGGGTAATTTCCCCAACAAATATTTTGATTATCCTTGCAAGTAGCCTCTGGCGCTTCCAGACGCTCCCTGCTGTATACGGGCCTAGAGAGCATGCGCGCATGGTACTGTCGCTCTCCGTGGCGTGGCGCGTCCTTGCTGGGAGCCGCCGCGTGCATCGCGTCCTTGCTTTGCGCCCCGCGTGTGCCGCGTCCATGCTGGGCGCCCCCGTGTGTGCCGCGCGTTGAGCACATTGCTGTAAAGCTGTCCGGGTTGCTTTTTTCTCAATCTGTTCCGATATACGGGTTGTTTCTCAATGTTGTTGTTACATTCTGTGCTTCATGAATGTGATGGTGAGCACAATAGTAACCCGCGCCAGCTGTTGTCGCTTTCCAATGCCGGGATTCGGAGAAACGCTTCTAGAATGTTGGAGGCGGACTACCGTTTCAGGATTCTTTGCTTCCGTGTTTGGCGTTTCGTACCCCCCTTCTTAGGTTGCGATGCGTCCTCGCGAGCCGTTCGTCGGAAGTACCGTTCTACAAAGTTGTGTGGAATGTTGCGGCTCGGTTCCCATGTAGACTTCTTGAAACCGTACCACTTCACTCGTACGAGCTCCTCACCGTCTTCGGCTGTACCGTGGCCGGTGACCTTCTCCACGACCCATTCTTTTTCCGTCTCTGGGTGAGTAGAAGCCGTGGTCGGCTGAGATGTAGGCGGAGTCGCGTGTGCAGCGAGCGGCGTATCGGAGGTACTGTCTTCAACCGGAGCGGGTTCTTCCAGCGGCTGTGCAGGCGTGGCCTCCGAGTGCGGCGCTTCTGGGCGAGCGTTCGGTTCCGTAGCGGCTCTTCCATTATTGGTTTTATCAGCCATATTCTCCCTCTCTTCGGAAATAGGAGGGGTGGCCGATTCGGAACTAGAATCGGTGACGGGGGCGGGGGTTGCGCTCTCCTCGGAAACAGGAGCGGGCGCCGCCGTCACTCGGTCAATACTAACAATATCGTGTAACCCGTCAATATCCAGTGTGACAGTAGTGTCGGTAACACGAACGACCTTATACGGACCTTCCGAAGCCGGCAGCAGTTTCTTGACGATATCCTCGTACTCAGTTGAATTCTTCTTCCGAGGCGGAGCGTCCAAGTAAACCATATCCCCTTCCTTAAAGGTTGGAGTGTACCGTATCCGGGAATCAAAGGACACTTTGTAGCGCTCCTGCGCTTTGCCTAATTTGGTGTAGGCTAGCTTGATTAGTTCCGATATTCGGGCCCGTGTTACGCGACGGGTCTCAGCCGTTGTCGGGTGGAGAGATGCCGTTTGCGGGAGAGCTGACGTAGGCTCGTCGAGCACGATCCCGGGAGGGTGCCGCGTAAGAGAGAGGTCGAAGGGAGTGAATCCGGTTGAGAGGTGAACCTGCAGGTTGTACCCGTACACCAACGGCTGGACCAACTTATCCCAGTCCTTCTGGTGCTCTGCTACGTAATGCCGCAAGCGGTTCACCAAAACCTTATTGAACCTTTCGGCCTGCCCGTTCGTCTGCGGATGATATGCCGTCGTGAGAGCGTGCGTAATACCGAGATCAGCAGAGAGCGACTCGAAGTACTTGGCGACGAACTGCGGGCCATTGTCGGTGAGGAGGTAAGTAGGAATCTCGTAAGGGTAGACCCAATTCTCGAGGAACGCGATAGCGATATCAGCGGCCTTCGTGTCCGACAGCGGTATGGCTCGAGTGAGCTTAGTAAAGCGGTCCGTTATCACCAATATGTATCTCTTTCCGCGTCCGGTTTTCGGCAATGGTCCGAGTATGTCCATGGCCACAAACTCGAAGGGACCCGTTGCCGGGAACAACTTCAAGTATTTTTGGTTCCTGAAATGAGTTCCGCTAACGGCTCGACACGGTTCACACCGAGAGACGGTCTCAAATACATGCTGCGACATGAGTGGCCAGTAGAAATCCCGACGTAGGGTGTAGTACATCTTGATTGCACCGGGGTGTCCAGCCAAGCGTTGGAAATGAGCGAGTTCAAGAACTCTTTCCCGTAGGGACTCCGGTACGACTCTCTGTACTGCTCCGTCGATCGGTGATATTCTGCACAGTATCCCGGAACGGTTGTAGTCAAACTGGGACTTAGGATCTCCGACGGATTCGGCCTTAGCTTTGCAGAAAGGGTCCCTCGCCTGGGCGGCAATGAACTCTTCAACCGTTATCGGAGTGACGTCAGGTTGCTCCGGGACGGTTGTGAATACATGCAAGGGCTCACCGTCATCGGTGATTGTTGGCCAGTTGATCAGCGCGTCCTTGATGAATTCTCCGTTAACGAGGACATCTGCCACAACATAGTCCGTGTCGGTCTCCATCTCTTCTATGAACAGGCATGGGATTTCATCCTCCAAAGGCGTCTCATCATTTCCGTCGGTCGGCATCCGTGACACTGCGTCGGCAGGAAGATGTTTTATGCCGGGTCGGTAGTGCACCTCAAAGTCAAACTCTGCGAGGCGTAGACGCCACCTCGCGAGTCTTCCCGTAGCGTCGGTTATATTGAGGAGCCAGCGCAAAGCGTTGTGATCCGTTCGAACAACAAAACGTTGTCCTTCCAGGTATGGCCTTAGAAGTAGCATGCTCCATACGATGGCCAGGCACTCTCGCTCAGAGGTGCTGTAGTTCCTTTCCGGCGCGGTTAACGAACGGCTCCAGTATCCGATTGGGCGGTAGTCTTTCTCGTCTTCTTGCTGCTGTAGCAGAGTACATCCGACTTGACGGTCACAGGCGTCCGTCTCCAAGATGTAGGGCTTTCCGGGTTTCGGTAAAGATAGAATTGGAGGGGAGGTGAGCCTCTTCTTCAGTTCTTCGAACGCCTCCATATCTTCTTCCGAAAACGGTTCGAGGTCGACAGGTTGGTCCTTCTCAAGCTTCCGGTTCAGCGGGTGGGCGATCCTTGCAAAGTTCGGCACGAAGCGTCTGTAGACATTGGAGAGACCTAGGAACGCCCGGAGCTCGGTCTGTGTCCGTGGTGGTTTAGCTTTTGTCACAGCGTCACAGGTCTTCGACGCCACTTGAAGCTTCCCGGGTCGGATCACATGTCCCAGGTAATCAACTGCTGACTGGAAGAAGAAGCACTTCTTCAACTTCAGTGTTATTCCGGCTTCTCGGAGTAGATCAAGTACCTTAGCTAGGTGTCGGTAATGATCCGTGACGGAGCTCGAGTAGATTATGACATCGTCGAGATACACGATAGCAAATTGCGAACGAACCTTATTCAGGATGACATCTATAGCTCTTTGAAACGTCGCAGGGGCGTTCTTCAAACCAAATGGCATCCGAATAAAGCGGTAGAGACCCACGTGGGAGGTGAAAGTAGTTTTGTCCCTATCAGGCTTGTCTATTTCCACTTGCCAATACCCCGAGTTGGCGTCAAGGGTAGAGAACACTCTTGCGTCTCCCAGTGAATCAATGCATTCATCCATCCGTGGTATCGGGTAAGAGTCACGAACTGTGACGGCGTTGAGCTTTCTGTAATCGATGCAGAAGCGCCAGGAGCCATCCTTCTTCAAGGCGATGACGACGGGGCTAGCCCACTCTGCCGAAGACGGTTCAATTATTCCTTCCCTCAACATCTTTGTGATTTGCTCCTTCTCCCATTCTCGGGCCTTCTGACCGGATCGGTAGGGGGCTTGGTGCACTCGACGGGCATCAGGATCTAGTTCAATCCGATGTTTTGCGGCCGAGATTGTTCCCAAGTGTCCGTCCCACATATCAGCGTACTCGGAAAGCAGCTGAATGATCTTATTCCGCTGCGGCTCGTACTCTTCACCGATGTGCACTGTCGATGTCCAGTCCGCTTCCGGTGACTCAATCTCGTCTTTTGTACCCCCCTTCTTAGGGCTGTCGACGTCCTCGTCGACTTGTGTGATAGTGGGGTTGGTGATGGAGAAAAGAGCAGCGGGGGCTGGTTGAGCTTTGCCGACTACGGTGTTTTTCGATAGAGTTGTGGGTCGTTCGCTCATGTTGGCCACCAATACATGGAATGGCCGGTTCGGAAGAACTTCCATCACTCCATTTGCCAGTAGTTGCAGGTTCCGGCGAACGGTTTGAATCTTGTTCTGTAAGTAAACCATTCCACTTGTATCGGTTTGAACCAAGACAGCCGTCTCAGACATAGGAGGGAGCATGATGGAGCGAGCGACACGAAGCTTCTGTGATGCCGTGTGTCTCGGGATGCGAGCGGGGATGGGCTTCCCATCTCGAGAACCTTTGTGTGCGTCAAGAAGGGCCACGAGTGGTGAGTTGTAGAACGAAATTTTCCGTTCCCCGGGGTAGATCGCTTTGATGTATCGATCTATAAAGGATGTGCCCAGGATACAGTCCACTGCCAGGTTGGAAGATACAAGAAACCGGATCCGTACCTTCAAGTTACCGAGTCGGATATCCAGGGGTATTACGCCGAGAATATTCATCGAACGGTTGGACGCATCCGATACACGGGGAGCCTTGATCGGTAATAACTGAGACTCCCATCCGGGCGGTAAAGCGCGGGTGTGTACCAGGTTTGGGGATGCTCCTGTGTCCAGAACACTTGTGATCATCCGTGTTAGGCGGGGCTTGTGATAGAGGGCTGTCAGGACTTTGTAGTTCTGACTCCTAAACAAGTAAACCGGTTCGGAAGTGTCAATCTCACAGTTCAACACTTCATGATGGAGTCCTTCTTCCGCAACGGCTTTCCGTTCAACGGCTGGACCTCCATTGAGGCTGTCATCCTTGACAGGGCGCGGCACCTCTACGCGTCCTGCTGAGCGTTTTCCTCCTCTTCAGGATGATGTGGTTCTTCCTCCTCCAGGATAAAGGCCGAACGGCGGGGACTTCTATTGGCTGGTTGAGAACTTCCGGGGATCGGAGCGCTATTGTCGGCGCGACTTCCCTGGCTACCGACATTACCGGGTCGACGTGCCTGGCCTCCAGTAAATGGCATCCGACGGCGGAAATAACCTTCATCAACCCGATGGGTGTAAATTTGCTCACGTTGCTGGAGCAACTTGTTCCGGACTTCGGCAGGCATCCACTCGCAGCAAGGGCGGGTAGTTGACAAGCATAAACGACATGCTGGGTTCCGGTTCGGGTCAAAGGATTGTCGAGGGGTTTGGTATGCCGAGTATGGTGTTGAAGGCATCGTGCTCTGACCCATCTGGGAAAACGAAGCGGTACTTGTCGCTGGTATCGACGGGAAGGAGACGCTCGGCGAGGGCAACACTGCTAGGGCCTCTCCAGCCTGGTCTTCTACTACTCCGGACTCCGTACTAGTATCCGTTTCGGTAAGGAGAGCTCGCGTACGCGACTTGCGTGCGTCACGGGCTTTCTCGATCGTGGAATGAACCTTCTTTCCGCCACGGTGAGTATCTCCTAGACCTTCTGCAAATAGTACCAACTGCCTGAATCCGATCTTCGGGTGTGTTGCAGAATGATTGCGGACCGAAGCGCGGATCGCTGGTAGTAAACCTTCCACGAATAAAGCCTTCAAACGCGAATCAGTGAATATGTTACCGCAGCGGAGATTCTTCTTCCACAAGCGGTCCGAGAATTCACTTTCCGTAATTCCGGAACTCTGCCGATTAGTTGTTATATCGTGATACGCTTCCGCGATGACTTCGTCAGTAGCGTACGTCTCCAGGAGATGGTTCACGACCTCCGGATAGGATCGTAGAAGCTCATCGTCCTCATCTGAATCCACGGCTCCTGACTCGCCCTAGATACGGTTCTTGACGAGCTCTAAAGCCGAGCTGGATGTGAAAAACTGAAAGAGTCAGACTGCAGCTCCTTCATGAATGCCGTTCTGGTTGCATGCGGTTTTAAACGCACTGAGAAACTTGAGGACCGTGATCGGATCGTTCCCACTGAACTTCTCGGGAATCTGCAATGCCATCCGTTTAGCGGACTTCGCGACTGTCCGGGCCACTTTAGCATTGTACTTTCCGGAACGGTTCATCAAGCGGTAGGTCTTGAAGCTCAGGACCTTGGCGAACTCCCGATTGTTCGGCTTGATTCGCCGGATACGGAAGACATCAGATTCGTCTTCCGTATCACTGGATTGACTCGAATCAGAGTCAGAATGCTCCGAGTCGGTATCGGAGTCGGAGTTTCCATAACGAGTATGACGCGACCCTCGACGCTTCCTATTACGGTTCTTCCTTTTGTTACGCTTCTTTTTGTCCGGGTTCGGGATGACGTTCGGCGTGCCCCGCGCAGTCTCCCTACTGCGGAGGAGGCCATCCGAATCCGGTACCAGAACTGGATCGACGTTCGACGTGCCCCGCACAAGTTCTTGATTATGGAGGAGGCCATCCGAGTTCGGGTTCATCCGAGCCGGTAAGGGGTTCGACGTGCCTCGAATGGTATCTGCTCCATTGAGGAGCCCTTCCAACCTCGGGTTTCGAGCGACGTTCGACGTGCCCACCGCGATCTGCCCATCACGGGGGAGGCCGCCCGCATTGTATACTTCATCCCTTGAGGGTTCAGCGCGAGTTGCCCTGTCGGGGTGACCAAGTTGCTGCACCACATCCCTTGCGGGTGGAGGTTGAGGGTATGATCCAGCAGGCAGTAGGCGATGCCTGCGGAGTTGGTTCGCGACTCCACTTTCCACAGTTTCAACCACCACATCGGTTACAACCGAAGCATTCCGAAGACGGGTGGACACAGTCTCCACGATCACAGGGAGCTGCGTTTCTATACCGGACCGGACCCGTTGTTCAAGGACACTGTCTACCTGAACAGGCACACGATTAGAGAGTTCCTCCGTTAACCACCTCTCTAACTGGGGTAGGAGGGAGGCAAAATCCGAGACGGTCGCTGCGTCTAACATGGCGGAGATTGCCGATTCGGGGCCACGGGTCTGCACACGAGGTGCTGGTCCAGGGTCTCCTCTTCCAACTTCCGTGTTCTGGGGTGCTTCTCCGGTGCGGCGGAGCAAACGCTCCGGGTTATCCACTTGTGGTACGAGTCCTTGCGGCTCACTGCGGCTACTGTTCGACCGCGGGGGCGGGAGAGAGAGCGCAGGTGGGTTCGATTCGGCCCTGCCGGTAGTCACACGAGCCGAAACAGACTTTGGACGAGCAAGCTCGTCGAGCCGAGAGGACTTCGACTTTGAAGACATGAGGGGTTGTGAAGCTTTTTAGGCTACTCCTTACTTCCGATACGGCAAAAACGAATCTATTCTTCCACGAGAAACCGTTCTAGGTCGGGAGACCAGTTGTGAGATAGTGCGCGCGAGCGACTACTCAAGAGAATGTCCGGGAACGGTGGTGTGGATGCGCGGCACACGGGGTGTAAGGCCGTGTGAGCTGCCGAGTCGGAAAAGACGGTCGTTGAAGGTGCGGAGTAGTCCACGGCACTCTGTGGTGAACCCGAGTACGGAGACACGCGCAGTCCAGAAAGGTACCACGCGCCTAGCCAGAGAGCCGGTGCAACGGTAGTGATATCGCCGCAGAACAGCCTGTGCAGGTCTTAGACAAGCTGGGTTCCTACTACGACTTAGGATCCGTGCCACGGGAAACAAGACGAAGAACCTAGTAGGAAGCACCTTGGTTTACTGTCATGGTGGCTACAGCCGAGCTGGCGAAAATAAATACCTCGTCCGGCGTCGCCACACACGTGTACGACTTACCGATCACGGGGCACTAGCTGCCACCGGCATACACGTGGACTACTACTACTACTATATCTACTACAACAATGTCATCCGACGAGCGGGTTTCCTTACAGTGCCACCACTGCAACCGTCACGGCACAGTATCTTACATCCCAGATACTCTGACGTCCCTCAGGCCTCATCTCCCGCCCGAAGGACTCGGGCCGTTATTGTTGAAAGGGGGCGTATAGGTATCATGCTGGCGAACGAGGAAATGGTCATTTCCGCACACGAATTCTGCAGCATGGCTGCTACCTCTCATCTTTCTGATGTACCGATACTAGTTTGTGGAAGAACGAACACCCTGGAGACCGTAATTCAGGCTTGCCCTTATTCGCTCAGAGAGAATCTCGTTTTCTTCCAGAATGGAGACATCATGCCATTGGTTTCGAAGCTCGGTGTGGACAAATGTTCAAAAGTTGTCCTATACGTTGGTGTCCCCTCAAGAAACGCAGCTCCGCAGGATGGTGTCACTCCTCAAAGTCCGGATGGTCTCACTGTCGCAACAGGAAAGTGGGCCTCCATCGTTGCAGACAGGTTTAGGTCTATGGGTCTCACTTGCGGGGTTGTCGACGAAGACACATTTCTCGTAAGCTATTATGAGAAGCTTGTGTGGCTATCAGCGTTCAACATCGTCGGGGCCTCAAGAGGTTTCATTCCTATGGACGTAGTCGCTACGGAGTGCAGTACGGTTGTGCTCACAATAATGAAAGAGCTGTTGAAGATAGTTTCGCTTTAGACAGGTACTACTTTCAACCTGGAAGAGACCGTTGGGCGACTTCTTGCATATGGGAAAACTCTCGTTGGCTTCCCTACTTTTTCTCCGACTTTCAGTTTGGGAACGCGTACTTCTACGAGTTTTCCCGCCAAGAAAGAAACATTGTAGGCGGTGACCCCGCTCCTTTTCATACAAACTACGTCAACGTTGTTAAGGAAAAGTTATCCCCCTCCCCATTCCCCCAGCTTTGAGGTTAGAACACATGACTTTTCGGTGTTGTAAACCTTCTAGAGATAGTTAAATATAAAAGTTACTTTATCGAAATGACCTGTTCCTATTACATTACTTATGTTGTTCGTCCTTCTGCGGTTCAAATATGCCGCTTTAAATCCTACATCCCTTATCACTAATACCTGGCTAAGTTTTTGCTAGATGGAAAAGGGTCATTCCACATCATTAAAGTGCACGATACTAGTAAGGAAACAAGTACAAAATTGTGATATTTCTGAAGAACTAAGCCTTTGCAATACTTAGGGCACCAGTATAAAGTAAGGTAAACCTTTTATGGGTTTCACCCCTTAATGGAGGTTGTTTTACTGATCTTGATTTCTAAGCTCATGTTGAAGATATTCATAGTTTTCTTTACCCACTTGAACCCGTACATATAATTTATGACTAAATCATCCTTTCTTTACTGCAAATCGATGCAAAAGCTTCTCGGCGTAGTAACGTTTTAAAACAGTACTACAATACCCGTATATGCTCGTTCTTAGATTCTTTTTATACTACGAAACACCTTGTGAACATCAATCACATCCTTCTCATTCGTATACCCACACTCATTTGCAAAACGAACCCTTTCGAAAGCTTTCAAAACATGTATAACTCAGAAGTTAGAGCCCAAGAAGTAACTCCTCAGCAGCTGGCTAACGAAATATTCGAAAATGGCTACGCCGTGATTAGTGATATTGACGGTACTCTGAAAAGAGCTGGGGAGAACATTCCTGACGAAACAGTCAAATGCATGAAGTACATCAATGCACGCGTTGGTTTCGGAATTGCTACTGGGCGGGATATAGAGGATGCCGAGAGTTTCATGGAGCACCTGGGTGGCTACAATTTTGGCATCTCTGGAAACCAAGGCGCACCGGTGAGATTATCCAATGGTACCGAAATTGATCAGGACCTTGATAAGGAAGGCTACGAAAGATGTGCAGCCGAACTTGAGAGACTATCCATCTGCAGAGAAACCCGCATTCCACCTTGCAATGATCGAGTGCCCCGCCGAGTGCGAGGAGTCACGCTTTGCGTACGCTTTCGAACACGAGTTGGCTTCATGTCGAACAGCTATTGCAGTGAAAGGTGTAAATCAACAATACGCTCGCTCTGGACGATACAAGAACGGAGGCGAGCCTTTAAATGGCGACTTACGCTGGGCACCCCCGCTTTCGGCAGCTCCTCCCAGCGCACTGCCAGTCTCGTCCGTGTCCTGTCCGTGGCCGCTCGCACGCTGAATGTACGCTTTAGAGTCGTGGAGCTCGCGCAATGATGACTCACGCGAGCAATGGTCGCGCTCTCTAATCGTGCTCTTCAAATGCTTTGCATAGTAGTCAAGAGTACACTCATTCACTTTCATGTACAGCCTACTCCCGCCAATACACGTAGACAGCGGCGCCAACGTACCGGCGGCCCGGTGTAGCGAAATCACTGCCGGGGGACGTGTTTTGGGAGGTCCCAGGAAGGCGCCGGAATGTGACCAGAACGTGCCCGCGGGCGGGGGGGGGTCGGTCGTGTTAGAGTAGGTACCCTAACACGACCGGACTCCCCCGCCCGCGGGCATAAAATCGCACATTTTTCCAAAAATCGCCCAAAACGTGCTCGCGGGCGGGGGGGCCCGGTCGTGTTATGGTACCTACCCTAACACGACCGGACCCCCCGCCCGCGGGCATAGAATCGCACATTTTTCAAAAAATCGCCCAAAACGTGCCCGCGGGTGGGGGGCTCCGGTCGTGTTAGGGTACCTACCCTAATACGACCGACCCCCCCCCCCCCCCCTCGCCCCCGCCCGCGGGCACGTTCTGGCTACATTCTGGCGCCTTCCGGAGACCTCCCAAAACACACCATCCGGCACTTCTTGTACCCACTGCGTCAGCTCAGTGCACCATCCCGTCTTCTCCACCCTCCAGACACTCCCTAATTTCCACGCGCACCACACCTACTCTAGAGAAGAGGATGGTGTCGAGTGTTAATGATGTGGGGGACTCTCTGACGTCTGCGCCGTGTCCCACGACGGGGCTGATATACTAAATGCAACGCCGATGGTCCGGCGGCCGCCCCTGGCGCAGCAATACTCAAGAGCGCCATCGATAGCAGTCTTTCGTAGTCTAGTGGTAAGCTATGAAAGAACTTGTGACTTTCAGTAAACTAATCTTTACTAGAGGGTAGGTGTGGTGCGCGTGGGAGTTAGGGAGCGTTTGAGGGATGGAGAAGACGGAATGGTGCATTGAGGTGACGCGGTGGGTGCCGGAAGTGCCGGGAGGAGTGCTTTGGGAGGTCTCCGGAGGGTGCCAGAATGTGGCCAGAACGTGCCCACGGGCGGGAGGGGTCGGTCGTGTTAGGGTATGTACCCTAACACGACCGGAGCCCCCCGCCCGCGGGCATAAAATCGCACATTTTCAAAAAATCGCCCAAAACGTGCCCGCCGGCGGGGGGGTCCGGTCGTGTTACGGTACATACCCTAACACGACCGACCCCTCCCGCCCGTGGGCACGTTCTGGCCACATTCTGGCACCCTCCGGAGACCTCCCGAAACACTCCTCCCGGCACTTCCGGCATTGATTTCGTTGCACACGCCGTGCACATATATCAAACTAGAGAAAACTAGCGCGTCACACCCACTTGGTCCGCGACTACTAGCACAATACGTGACCTTTGCAATAGCTCCTGTTGCTCGCACGTTTGCACGCTTGGGTGTTGACGGTTGTGAGCCTTCTAAGTACGGATCTGTCAAGGGGTGGCCAGAGACAGAAACTGTTTACAAAGAAGTTTGCCTAACTGCTACCTCTGTGTTTAAAGAATGTTCTGGGGGATGCTAGGCAGTTAGGCAACGTGTCTTGAGGACCAATTCCAGCGATTTTCATAATTTTGGAACGACAACGGAAGATTGGACTAAGGTTCTTGGTAATGACATGAGAGAGGCTACATTTGGATATCGAATGCCGTCGAACGGAAGACTTTACCTCACTGTGAAAGAACAATTTTTTATTGACAGTGTGAGCCGAAGGTTGGGTTCTATTAGCGATTGTTTCGTTGGTGAATGCGAGAAAGGGGATATGGAGTTCAAGGAAATGGACATGAACGATTTCGGAAGTAGCGCAGGATCACAAAAAAAGGCACCACAAGGTGAACATGTAGAGGATGGAGCCCTTAATGTTTAAGGCTGTACAAAATCAACGTGCTCAGTTGGTCCTTCATCTGAATCATGATAGAATCGATTGATTTAGAATCGGTGTTGAAACCATTGAAGTGGAGGACAAAAAGGTGGAGCAGGGTAGTTTGATCGAACAACATGGACAGTTCTCTGTATTGCAGAAGCCGGAACCATCCCGTACCAAGGAGGTAACTCTACGATAGTCTCCGCTTTGGAATGACGAGGGAACGGAAGAGCGTGGTCCTTTTCATCGTTTTTAGCCCATTGTAAACATATGCATTTCAATATGTGGTCGATGTTTGTTGCGGGGGTAAAACCTCGAGATACCGGACGAATGCCACCTCTGGTGCCGGAAGTGCAGAATCAAGGAGAGACGTTCGAATCAGAGCGACTACCTGGGCAACCCAAGTCTCTGAATCTTCTCCGCTTACCAATACTGTGGAAAAATTTGGCTTTCTACTGGGATCAAATGCTGGAGAAGCGAAGAATCGTTGGATGATGGGGGATTTGGGTCGTCCCAGCTTAAGTGCCTTAGAAGACGAATCGAAGTGTTCAAGAGTCGGAACGAAACCGCCTTTCACGAGGGCCAAATTCACCAGAGTTATCCTTGTCTTTTCTGGGAAGTATGTAATAGAGTGCTCATCCAGTGTTTCTTTCACGAGACTGAGGAAGGAGGAAGGGCCTGTTCACCAATTTGGTCAAGAATCGACCTTGTGTCCGTACTTGAGAACATCTCTCTAACAGCAGTCCATGTTTTTGAACTGGACATACTTGAAACACGATGTTGAAGAGCTCGTAAAGTGAAAGAACGCCCTCTCATTGCAAATCGAGGAAGCTGTGTGGAAGTTCCTGGTAAACGGTAGTATTGCCATTCCATTGCTTTCTAACATGTCCGTGCTCGATGGAGCGAATAGTCTCCTCCACAGCCGTTGCTGTTCTTCTGGACGTCGTTTTGTAGTGTCTCTTAATAGCAGGTGTGCATGTTTGTATATGCCTGCGTCGTAGTACTTGATACTTCCCAGACGGCGAATATCGTCCACGAGATGATCGAGAAGATGAAACTTCAGAGTTCCCAGTCTGGAGGGATGAAAATCCGCCAGAGTCTTTGTTGCGGAACGCTTGAAGGTTTCAATCTCCGAACTAAGACACAGGAGAGAGCTTTCAGTCCAATGCGGGTCACGATTGTATCTGAATAAGGTCGAGAGCAAGTCCGAGTACTGAAAGAAAACGGTTGTGATTGGGGCAACGTCCTGTTCTCCACAGCATATGTCAAAGAATGCTCGTATGAAGGGAAAGACTATGTAAAGTGCTTTGTAGTTTTTGGCCTCCAGCATTCCACGGAGACCGTCTTTCGTGAAGATACCATTCAAAGATTTGCCTTTGTCCTGCGTGGAGAAATCGACATGTAAACCTTTGGCAGGAGAATCGCGTTCTATGGCAGCTAGAAATGCGTTTGCATGGTTGAGGAGTTGGGTGCGTATCGTTCGAAATGAACGCGATGCAGATGTTCCTATTGTGGTGCACAGGGTGTCTGAGTGCAGTCTCTCGATTGTGGCCGTTTTTATCAACTTTGAGATGCCGAGATGCAAGTTGTGTAATGGTTCGAATGAGAACAGACTGTATGGAGACAATCCCGGGATCATTCCAAGGCTTACGGAAGTTTCGAGGAACGAAGGAATCAGAGATATGGAATTTGAACGCATCAGAGTATCCGCTTGAGATCTCCTCTCCCTCGCACGACGTGGACGTCTTTCCGCCTCGTCTTTTTGTGCATGTTGCAAGATAGCTGTGTATGTCTTTCGGATGCTTTTCGTGTGCTTTTGAGAACGTCCGTTGAATGAGGTGGGAATAGAACTGCATAAAGATGAGCGAGGGGCTTTGCATCTATGACACGGGCTTTCCGTTTTGGTCCCATGAAGAATGGACAGAATGTTCTTAGCCTCAGAAATATCCGCACAATAACTTGCAAGCAGAGGATGGCACACTCGACTTCGTTTTTCTTCGCCGATGAACTGAAAACCTTTCTGCGTGAGATTTAGAATGGGCTCCAGGACTTGACGAAGAGATTCTTGAAGGATTTGCATCCTGGACTCGCGTAGAGACTTGCTAGAAACGAATGGCATTGCGTCTGCTTCAGATGCGGAAACCTCGATCAGTGTAGTAGGGAAGTATGCCACTACTGTGAGGTCATCACGGATGCACTTACGGCGTAGATCGTCGGAGAAGTTGAGAAATATGAGGTGAAGAGGATAGGCGGTAACCGATGTTTGCTTTAGAGTTGTTGAAGACTTATCGGTGTATACCTGCAGAAGACCTACGAAAGATTCACTGTAACTTATTTCTTGGGAATACCACACTATTCTACTATCCAAAGAGCCCATTACCATTTCCTTAAGTTTTGAGGTGGCGTCTCTTGCGAGAGAGCCGGACATGGGTTGAGATATTTTGGTGGAGTGGGTCTGAGGTATAGGGTGGAAGAATGTGTTTTCGTTGTTAGCCAACTGGAGCTGTTTCACAAGTGTCTGAACGGGGTCTCTCGTGTAGAGGGTGGCGCTGAACTTACATCCTTCTGGCGAGACGGTTCTTCGATTGAAACCGTCTTTTGAGGCGTATTGTAGAGCAACGCAATTTTCGTGGTTATCAGGACGATGCGCCTCATATACTCAGGGGAGTGATACGAGAATGCACTCGAAGAGTTATGAGTTGGACCCAATTTTGGCGGTTACTTTTGGAATGGCTTTCCCACAGTTACCTGTAATCAGGGTTGCCATTGCTGGCCAATACCCCTAGGTGGACGCGTGTACTACACCACCGTGTGTGTGCATATTACGGGACAATTGGTAGTGCACCTGAGGTGCCTGACACTGGGATAGCCACGTGTACGGACCCCTGCGGGTGTGCACCACGTGTACATAGTTAGTTTAGACCTACTTAGGTGAGCTCGACCTCGTCGTCGCGAGCACCTTTGTAAAGTCAACCCGAGCACTTCTAAGTGAACTCTTTGTCGAGTAGCGCTCTCCTGAGTGGACTCTACACGAGTGAGGCTCTGGCGGCAACCGCCAACGTGGGTTATCACTCTCGCGAGTATAGCCACGTCTGGTTACGGTGGTCCTACCCTCTCGGTACCTTTGAGGAACATCTGTCGTTGACGTCGGGACCTGAGGGTCGTACCGAGGAGGTATAGGACTAGATTACGAAGTGATCCGACTCTGTATAGAGTTTTGCCGTGTTTACGGAAACCCGTGCATTACCGTTGGAGGATCTCGCCCCGCTCCGGGCACAGTGCCGAGGAGGCCCTACCCGTCGCGTGTGGGTGTTGTTTGGTTGTTGTTTTCTGTTGCTTTCCCTCTCGGGACTACACCTGTCGTTGGTCGTGTTTCATCGTTGCCGATACCACCCCATCTCTGGAGTTTCTCATCGTTTCCTCACGACGTGGCCTAGCACCTCTGCAGGTATAGCCAGTTGCCACTTCGGCCTTACAACCGAGTTACGGTGGTACAGAGGGCTCTGTCACTGGTCTGCCATCTCTCACGAGAGCGGACCTTCGGACAGTCTGCTGGGTTTCACTCTTCCGAGTTTGCCCCACAAAGTGGTCTCCCGACATAGAACCGTTTTAGGTCACTGTCGTGGAATTGACTTGATTGTTGACGGATCACCGTTTTCTGACAACGATCAGGGGACTCTTTAGAGTTTTGGAGGTTGACAACTTTTGAACTTGAACCGCTGACGTGGTGGTTTACCGAGAAGGTTTATTGACTTTTCTTGTTCTTTGGAGACTCGTGTACGAGTTTAACTGGATCATCTGGATCAGATTGCTTACTGGTTTTCAGTATGCCGCAACCGCCTCGAAGTTCTCGAGCTGGTTCCGCGCGGTCGTCAGCTGCGGTTCCACCCGTTGCACCGACGTCCCGGTCTATCCCAGATGAGGCGCAACCTCTTGAGGTCGTACCCCGCCCCCGGAGAACCCGTAGACTTACGGAAGCACCCAAGGGAAATGTGGGTTCTGCTCAACCCGTCGTTGAGACACCATCCATGGGTAATCCTAAGGCTGCTACCGTAGCCGAGTTGGCTAGGTTGGAATCCCGCTTGGATATTAATCACGCTGCTCACGTGGAACTCCTACAGGATGTTACCTCGTTGAGGACGCAGGTTGATAATGCCCAGGTGAGGGATGTCTCAGGAGACTTATGTCTTCTGAGAAGGGACGTGAATTCCATTATGGAAAATCTGGGTACCCCAGACGTCTTCGTCACGGAGTACCGGGCATTTGTCGAGGAAATGCGCACCGATATCGGTCGAATTCGTTCGCGCTTGGAAACGCTGGAGGATACAATCCGTATGGATGAAGCTGTGGACGCACAGGTTCCTCAAGGAAATCCATCTGCGGATGAAGACCATCGTTCGGTGAAGCAGAAACGTCGACACCCAAAACGAGTTCACTATGATTCGGATTCATCGCGCTCTGACTCGAGCGGCATGACTGAAGACAGTTCGTCAGATTCATCTGATAGTGATGACAACCGTCATAGGTCACGTTCGACACGGTCGAAAGCGACGCAGTCTACTCAGGCAGTGATGAGATCACGCGTGAAAGGACGGCGCCACTTGGGACTCAAAGAGTTAAAGCCGACGGACCCGCTCTACACAAAGCTGTTGTCGTACCGCTATTATCGGTTGGAAGATGTTACTTCGAATCGCTCCTCGCGAGGAACCGGTAAGGTGAAGGACTACATTCGAAGGTTGAATGTTACCCTTGAAACAAGGAAGTTCTCGGGGACAGATCCTATCCTTATCTTGGATTTCCTTGCCAGGTTCGTCCAGGAGGCCGATATACTCGGTATGAGTGAAGCACAGGCATATGTGGCACTGCCGTACTTCCTAACAGGGACTGCGGAAGATCAGTACAACTCAGTTCGAGGAACCTCGAGAGCCTCGGAAGGAGGAGTCATGTGTTGGCCGGAAGCCGTGAACTACCTTCTCAGGTCGTACGCGACTTCCAACGCGATTTACAGCGCTACTCTTGCTGTTCGCGACACTAGACAGAAGAGTGGAGAATCTGAAACGGTTTATTCAACGGGGTTGACCAAAGCGTTTCACCGATGTGGTAATGTGTATTCCGCACAGGAGCGGTGTACCATGTTTGTTGATGGTTTGGACCCCACCATTCGGTCGTTGGTCGCTCGCCGACGCGAGGAAAAACGCCGAATGACGTACCTAGAGTTGGTTAATTACGCCCAGGCGGAAGGAGAGACGTATCGAGCCCGCAACCCGGGGCAGCGCCGCTCGAAAGCGCTACTCGCGGAGAGTTCGTCACGATCGATGTCGGTTTTGCGACGTGAAACCGCTGTCGGTGATGCTGATAACGTCCACTTCATCGGAAGTAACCCCGATTCTTACGGATCTACGGACCTGCCGTCAACCTCGATTCCGAGCACGGAAGAAGACCCCGCATTGTATGCCCAAGGTGTCCGGGTGCCTGCAGCCTCGCTGCCTTACGCGAACAATTCGTCGCGTCTGAACCGTCCAGGGTGGAAGGACACAGAACCACAACGTCGAGTGGACAATCGCCCTCGCGACAAACCGGCCTCGGTCATATGTTACCAGTGCTACCTTCCAGGTCACGTATCGACGCAGTGCGTATTTCCGCCGTCGCACAGGCCGAAAATTATTGCGTATTACGACGCCCTCACGCCCGAGGAAAAGGAATCTGTTCCACGAAAGGAATATGATAAGGCCAGAGCTGAACTGGGATTACCGGTTCCGGTTTATGCTCAGCCCTCCGTTCCGGCACAGGAACCTTCGAACCAGGTTCAAGGCGAAGTACCCACGCATAGGGTTCAGTTAGGCCCCCCGAACGGAGTTCACGCACCGAATTCGGTGAGCCCCGTTCAGAAAAACTGACTTCGGGAGTTTCCCCTACGGGAGGGGCGCCTTCCGAGCCAAAGTTGAAGGCGCCCGAGGCGTCACAGCTTCGCTCCCCAGCTGTTAGAATCCTTTCAAGGATAGCGGCTACAACTGACGTGAGCTCAGAACACCTTTCGGTTCTACGCTGTCCGTGGATACGGTCCCGTAATCTCCGTATTTCGGAAAGAGTTCTTGTGATGGCCAAGAGAAACTACAAAGTTTATGCCGATCTTGGCTTGTCTAACCAGTTCATGGTTCGACAGTTGTCTGTGTTGGATACAGGAGCTGCACCGAACCTGATTCACCTTGAGTTGGTGCCACCCTCGCTACGGGATGAAATTCGTCATGGCCCAGGTTTGGACATCGCGGATGCCAACAATAACCCGTTGCGTACTCTTGGGTACATACCTCTCATGGTACGATTAGGAACCTGTATGGTTAAAGTGGATTTCATGGTTTGCAAAAGCATTGCCGCACCGGTGATACTCGGTTGTGACTTTTGTGATCGTTTTGTTGAAGCGATTCGACCTCGAGCTCGAGTTGTTACCATGGATGATGGTTCCGAAATACCGATTGTAAGGAAACCGCTAAAGAGAGCTACACGCAAGCGCGTCCCGCTCCCTGCTGCACAGGAAGTTCCAACCGTCGACCCGGTATCATCTAAGCTCCATGTGGCTCATGCCATCGCAATCCCTGCGCAATCCCAAGTTTGGGTCACCATAACTACTAAGCAGTCTGGTCTACGTGTGGTACAACCATTGCCATCATTGTATGATCAGAAGCAACTCGCTTTGGCGAACGGAGTAATCTCGGTGGAACCCGACAAACCATTCAGAGTTTTGGTCGCCAACTTTGGCACAACCCGACAGTGGTTAGCTAAAAACCAAATCCTTGGTACCACTCTCCCACACCCTGCTGCTATCGTACCGACGAAGATACCCGTTGCGGATGTTCTCGGTATAACCGATGCTAAGGAGGGGGAGGGATCAGCGGAAACCGCTTTTACCGCATCGGTTACCCCGGCGAGCGAAGTCACCGAATCGCTGGCACCCACCGAGGGTAAAGCGTTGCCACCAGGAACGGAAAATACAGACCCTGTCAAGGAACTGGAACAGTTGAATTTTGATCATGTACCTGAATCTCATAGAGGTAAGCTAAGAGAAATGTTGAGGGAGTTCACACCCATGTGGGATGGATCCCTCGGGACAATTGGAATCACGGAACACCGTATTGACCCACTTCCAGGTACTAGCCCCATTTCCCAACACCCATACCGGGCTGGTCCCAAAGCTAGGGAAGAAGAGCAATCTCAGGTTGAGAAGATGTTACGCGCTGGCGTCATAGAGGCGGCTCAATCCGCTTGGGCCTCACCCGTGGTGCTAGTTCCAAAAGCGGACGGATCATGGCGATTCTGTATTGATTACCGTCGTCTAAATTCGGTCACCGTCAAAGACGTTTATCCTATACCCAGGATGGACGAATACATTGACTCGCTTGGGAGTGCTACAGTGTTCACCGCCTTGGATGCCAATTGGGGATACTGGCAAGTTCCGATCCGTGAAAAGGATAAGGACAAAACTGCTTTTGTGTGCCACCAAGGTTTGTACCGGTTTAAACGAATGCCGTTCGGATTAACCAACGCACCGGCTACGTTTCAACGTGCTATCGATATCCTCTTGGCTCGATTCAAGTGGAAGACCTGCTTGGTGTATCTTGACGATATCATCGTGTTCTCCGATAACCTTGATGACCACTTAACGCACGTCCGGGACGTCATGAGAGTCCTCAGGGACGCGGGCATTACGCTGAAACTCAAGAAGTGCGAGTTCTTCACAGATTCTGTCAAATACCTAGGGCATATCACTCGACCTGGACAGCTCTCAGTTGACGCAGTTCGCGTGAAGTCGCTGAAGGAAGCGAAAAACCCTACGACACAAACAGAACTCCGCAGTTTTCTGGGTCTTTGTAATGTATATCGGCGTTTTGTCCCGAACTTCGCAGATATTGCGACCCCTCTTAACCACTTTTTGACGAAAGGTCAACCAGTTCGACTGGAACCCCTAGGCGACGCGGAAGCGTCTGCCTTTTCGGCATTAATTGACGCAGTAACGTCACCGCCAATCTTGGCTTTGCCTAAGCTAGGACTTCCATTCGAAGTAGACACTGACGCCAGTGCACACCAGGTTGGTTGCGCCCTGTTTCAGGTCACGGAAGACGGCGTGAGACATCCAATTGGATATTGGTCGCGATCCTTGAACGTACACGAACGTAACTACTCAGTTTCGGAGAAAGAGTGCTTAGCCGTTGTATGGGTTCTAACTACACTGAGGCCATATCTTATGGGCAACCATTTTACGGTACATACGAACCACTCATCTCTCCGATGGCTCATGGAAATCTCGGAAGCATCAGGACGCTTGATGCGTTGGCGCTTGAGGTTATCGGAGTTCGATTTCACAGTTACGTACAAAAAAGGAACGTTGAATCTGCAGGCAGATGCACTCTCCCGCTTGGGAACAAATGCAGAAGCGGCACCAGTTGACGATCTGGACATACCATGCTTTATGGTGGAAGAACAAGCAGGTTGGGTCGAATCTTTGTCGGATGACATCTGTGAAGACATCCTGCTCACTTCTGAGAAGTTGGATCCCTTGACTGGATCTTTTATACCCATCACTTCCGAGGAGATGACCCGAGAACAGCAAACGGATGAGTTTTGTACGCGAATTCGCGCTCGTCTCAATGGAGGAGATCGTATACCTTTTCAGGTTAACGATCGGGGGTACCTGGTTAGGTTGGTCGAAGCGTATACCCAAATTGTGGTCCCATACTCGCTGCAAAACCGTGTGTTGGTCATGACACACTATGTGAAGGTAGGAGCCCACCCAGGAGGTCGAAAACTATACTTGACCCTGCGTAGGGATTTTTACTGGCCGTCAATGGCATTGGACTGCTACGCAGTACGACGCTCTTGCACCGAGTGCGCTAAGAATAACGTGAAACTTCGTAAGTACTCGAAGAAGTTAACGCTGTTCCCAGCACGGTCTCCTTTGGAGCTTATCGCTATCGATATCTTAGGTGAATTGATCAGAACCGCAAGAGGTAATCGATACCTTCTGGTTATCACCGATCGGTTCTCTAAGTTGGTACGGACAGTCCCGCTGAAACGGATTACGGCCACCGTGGTTGCACAAGCTTTTGTGACCCACTGGGTGTTTTTGTACGCTCCACCGGTTCATCTATTATCAGATAACGGTTCAAAGTTCACGTCGAAGTTTTTTCAGGATGTCTGTCGGATCTTGAGTGCCAAGAATCTATTTACGACCACCTACCACCCCCAAACAAATGGTCAGGTCGAACGATTTAACCGTACCATGCTAAATGCATTAAGATCTTATGTGGCAGATCATCCTAACGATTGGGATTTGTATACGGACGCTATTACGTATGCGTACAACACCCAAGGCCACCGGGTAACGAAGCTAGCACCTTTTGAGTTGGTATTGTCAAGACTACCGCCATCGGTTGCAATCGACGCTCAAGAAACGCTTTCTACGTACCCGTCTGTTGGGTTATACAGGAACGCTTGGAAGGATTGGTTAACCAAAATGGTACCGGTCGCTCGCACAGCGATGGATAAGGCGCAGGCCGCTTATAAGCGCAACTTCGATGCGAAGGTTAAGACCCCATTACCAAAGGTCAAACCAGACGATATGGTATTTCTCCGCAAAGAATACTATAATCCGGAGAAGGAACGCCGCCAAATTGTCTCCATATCCGACTTCACCGAAAGTACGGTAGAACGGAGTATCGAACCCATATGACGGTGGAACCAGGTGCTCGAGATGCACTCGACTGAGTCTCTTGTACGCCAACTTCGCGTGTTCCGCGCGCGCGGTGTTCAGGTTCTCACCCTCGCGGGTATCGTACCGGAAGAGCATCGGGTCAATCGCTATACGAACTTTCCATTCCGGGGATTGCACTACCGCTAACGGCAGACCGCCCGGTAGGAAGCCGTTTTCGGCATACGACTCCAGGAGAGTGTCATCGTTAACAGCTACCGGATGAAACCACGGTGCACGGCTGAACGCAAACCCATCACGGAGTGGATCGCGTACTGCGAGAGATTCCCTCGATATCCAACCAGCTTGGTTCGCCATCAGCGGCATCGCTTGCGCTGAATTCCATAACGGAACGTTCACCGGGACCATCGGTTGAGACTGAGGCAGTGGAGCCGTCGCAGGACCCGGCTGAGGGTAGTTCGACGCGCTCGCCTGACCCGTCGGGTGATGAGGAAACCGATTCGGGTTCATCGGAATGACAGATGATGTACTGTGATCGAGTTCGGATACTTGAATACTCTGTTCGCTTGAGTGTGTATCGCGCTTGCGAGGTATAAAAACAGAGGAGTTGGTACCGTTCATGACTGTGACGTATTTACGTACTTGCGTTTCGCGAAAAACTTCAGCCTCGAAGTCGTTCTCGGCTCTAAGGAAGGGGAGATGTAGAGAAACGCAATTTGCGTGGTTATCAGGATGATGCGCCTCATATACTCAGGGGAGTGATACGAGGATGCACTCGAAGAGTTATGAGTTGGACCCAATTTTGGCGGTTACTTTTGGAATGGCTTTCCCACAGTTACCTGTAATCAGGGTTGCCATTGCTGGCCAATACCCCTAGGTGGACGCGTGTACTACACCACCGTGTGTGTGCATATTACGGGACAATTGGTAGTGCACCTGAGGTGCCTGACACTGGGATAGCCACGTGTACGGACCCCTGCGGGTGTGCACCACGTGTACATAGTTAGTTTAGACCTACTTAGGTGAGCTCGACCTCGTCGTCGCGAGCACCTTTGTAAAGTCAACCCGAGCACTTCTAAGTGAACTCTTTGTCGAGTAGCGCTCTCCTGAGTGGACTCTACACGAGTGAGGCTCTGGCGGCAACCGCCAACGTGGGTTATCACTCTCGCGAGTATAGCCACGTCTGGTTACGGTGGTCCTACCCTCTCGGTACCTTTGAGGAACATCTGTCGTTGACGTCGGGACCTGAGGGTCGTACCGAGGAGGTATAGGACTAGATTACGAAGTGATCCGACTCTGTATAGAGTTTTGCCGTGTTTACGGAAACCCGTGCATTACCGTTGGAGGATCTCGCCCCGCTCCGGGCACAGTGCCGAGGAGGCCCTACCCGTCGCGTGTGGGTGTTGTTTGGTTGTTGTTTTCTGTTGCTTTCCCTCTCGGGACTACACCTGTCCTTGGTCGTGTTTCATCATTGCCGATACCACCCCATCTCTGGAGTTTCTCATCGTTTCCTCACGACGTGGCCTAGCACCTCTGTAGGTATAGCCAGTTGCCACTTCGGCCTTACAACCGAGTTACGGTGGTACAGAGGGCTCTGTCACTGGTCTGCCATCTCTCACGAGAGCGGACCTTCGGACAGTCTGCTGGGTTTCACTCTTCCGAGTTTGCCCCACGCGTATCGTTCGAAAATGGCGTTCTTCAGTTCTGTACAGCGCTTGGAACTTGTTATGGTCTCGTTGAATCGCTTTTGCGAGAATCGCGGGTCCCGAAGTAGCCCAATTAGCTCGTCTGCCTCACGATGACCAAGTTTGGAAGCTACTGAAGCCAGACAAACCGTGAGATAATCCACATGCAAATCACCGAGGGCCTCCTCAGAAGGCATTGGGCGGGAACTGCTTCCGTGTTCTCGCTCTAATGACGCGGGACCCGGGGAAGGAGAAACACAATGCGAAGTGTCCGGAATGAGAGGGGCGCACGGAGTGGGGTCAACGATGTCCTCGGACACCGGAGGCTCGGGAAGGCGACAAGGGGCAGTGACCGTTTCGGAAGATGCGGCCGCGGGCGCGAAAAGCTTGAGACGCTTGCTTCTCCGAATGGGCCGCCTATTGTCGTCTTCCAGTGCTGCTTTCAGACGAAACGGGCGATGGTTGACACGCTGTTGAAGAGATGAGACTCCTCGGCGAGTAACGAAGGGGCACCCACGCTTCTTATGTGTACAGTAGTAGACCATGGGAAGAAGAAATGAACCAGAAACGACGACAAAGACTGTAAGGGAAGGTCGTCCGAAGGGAGAAGGAGGTCAAGCGACAGTCAATATCGACGTCATGCTCAGAACGGAGAATACCCAGTGAGATAAAGTGATGCGCAATGGATGTCCATCGGATGAAAAATTGGGACATCTATAGGATATCAGTTGGATATCTTCTGCGCATCCAGGATATCCGAATGATATGCCGTGTTACCTCGTTGGATGCGCCTAATTGATGCCCTCTACATGTCCTTCGGATGTACAAAAACTATTCGAAAGATATTCATATGATGCACGAAGATATGTCCAATGGATGTCCGGAAATCCATGGTGCATCATTTGAACATCACGAGATCCAATGAACATCTCGTCGTACCTCATATGCGTATCAGGCGGTTATCATTTGGATATACTTCATGCATCATCTGAGCATCATTTAAGTATATCATATGGACATCTAAAGGATATCAAATGGACATCTTCAGGTTTCGAAATTCTAATATGGGTTATCTGGAGGATATCATCCGGACATCAATTCACCTCTCTGGGATATATTTTGAGTTTAAATCACGTGCTTTCGTTCAAAAAGGAACGTAGGTACACGTCGACCTCAACACAAGGGTGTATCTCTCGTATTACCTACCATTCGCTATAAACCTGTGGTTTTCCAACGTTGTATGCTGTACACCTGTCCAATCTCGCACAGAAAATAAATCTCTTCCCTCCGCCGTCGCCGCCGCGCCTCCGACGTCCGACCTTCCGTTACCGTCGTGATCCGTGCCATCCACATCCTCGCGTTATACTCCGCTCCGTCCTTCTTTTTTCCTCCCTCTACTTTATGGAGGCTCGTTAAAGTAGAGGGCGGAACAAAGTAGAACGGAGTCATCCGTATCTCACGGATGTATTCCGTGTTGTCTATTCGTACGTTCTTCCATATCCTTCCACGTATCTTTTCTCTAAACTAACCAATCCTCACCGCGTTTCTTTGCGCTCTGCGACATGTAAACGGCAGGAAATAAGCTAATCACCTTCAACTTCTTCTATTTGTTCAAGATAACGAACGAGTTGAAGGGTGAAAACGAAAACCCGGTAACCCAAAGCGACGACTGTAAGTATGCGAACAATGACTCATTTCGTTGCGCCATAGGCTCTAGCTTCGCCTCTTGCGCTACTTCTCAAAAGTAGCGCAAGACGCGAGAAGCTAGAGCCTATTGCGCAACAAACCAAGTTGGTTTCTTGGCGATCTTGGATCTCTGAGTGTTCAGGATAGACGATTTTGGTTTGGTTGGGACATAGGCTGCTCTCTCGTTTATCGCATCTTGGGGTATTTTTGCTGCATGGGCATTCTCAGTGTCGTTGCTTGTGAGTTCTCGCTTCGAGACCTTTCGCGGTTTATGATGAATGGATTGCTGGTAATCTAACCGATCCCTTTCCTTCTTCTTCTTCCTTTTGCGAGTTACTAGGTCCCTCGAATTTTCTAGCGCAACGTTTCTGTTTTTCTTTATCAATTGTACGTTCCATCGCATTTAAAATGTAACCAACGGAGCATTGACTAACTTATGGATACTTTCTGCTTGCGTATACAGGTAAACGACCAATTTCATTTCGTCTCTCAAGATCGATGTCTGACTGTTCGGGGTAGGCGATCTTGGTGCTTGGTTGGGAAATAGGCTGCTCTTTCGTTTATCGCATCTTGCGGTATGTTTGCGGCATGGGCATTCTTGGTGTCCTTCAAGGACCCCTTCAATCCTTCAAGGACACCAAGAATGCCCATCCCGCAAACATACCGCAAGATGCGATAAACGAAAGAGCAGCCTGGCTTGTGAGTTCTCGCTTCGACACCTTTCGCGCTTTAAGATGATGGTGGGCTGGTAATCTAACCGATCCCTTTCCTGCTTCTTCTTCCTTTTGCGAGTTACTAGGTCCCTCGACTTTTCTAGCGCAACGTTTCTGTTTTGTTTTATCAATGGTACGTTCAATCGCATTTCAAATGTTTCCAACGGATCATTGACTAACTTATGGATACTTTCTGCTTGCGTATACAGGTAAATGACTTTTGATGCGGACGTAGCTCACGAGTTGCAGGTGCAGGTTCCTCAAGTAGGGAACCATGCATCTGGGCATGGTTCCATACATGAGGAACGGAGAGAATGAGGCGCTTCGCGCCTCATCCTCTCGGAGTGCGTATTTGTTCTACCGATAACGCACTTTGGTGGAGGTGCAGTCTGCGGCATCTGCCGCAGATTGCGCCTACACCCGCTTCATCATGGGGAAATGGTACATGTAATATAGCGAAGTAGTGGTTAGCAAAAGCGGTCGATAGAAGAATAGATACGAATAAAATGGTATGATTTCATAATGGACATCATCTGTACTAGCAACAGTATTCCATGCGTTGCAGGGTATCATTCCGCAGAAGGTATCGTGTAATGTGCACCTTAATGAAAACTGAACCTAGACTTCGCGAAATACCGTTCAGGTAGCCCTCGACTAAAGAACTAGCACGAGTGGAAAACCCACCAGTATTTACTGCACAGCGATTCTGGACGACCCAAGCAATTATCTTCAAATTTTGAAATAATTGATCTCGATATTTTTTCAAAAAATTTACTGGACGACCCTTGCCAATTTCTGGACGACCCTCGCCAAGAACTAGCATCTGCAAGAGACAGACGCGGGATATACCTCGGAGGTTGACGGGGAACAGGCTAGGTAAAGATCTGGAATCGGAGGCCACAGTGATGGGCCGCACCAGTGGGCAGTGGAAACCCTAAGCAAAAAGGGAAAAAGAGGGAAAAACCAAAGGAAACCCCCGGCGGAGCGTGCGGAAAGCGGCAACAGACCCTGCGGCGGGTGACGGAGACGTGTATTCAGCCCACGCGGCAAAGATCTCTATACAGAGTCGGTAGTTCTACCACTTGCCGGTAAGCAGGTATCTGCACAAGGTAAGGTGTCCGAAGATGGAATTAGCGCGAGGGCAATGGCCACAAATGGTCAGAATTGCCTGAAAGATCCCGAGGGATGGAGCTAGAACGTACCGTACGCGGTGACTCTCCGGGTGGAGTGGTGCACTTCGCGCGAGCGAAACTAGTCCTGAGCCGAACCCGGTTACCCTTTACTGTAGGTGGAGGTGGCCGCGAGGTCACCTCTTATACCGTAACCGGTAAATTAGTTACACTAAATTAAATAATCTAGTGCACACTTGTGCAAAGCCACACACGTGGTGTACGTGACCATCCCAGGTCAGCGGCCAGTAAATAATTCGACTGTCGACACAATTCCTCTGTGAATAGACCCAAATCAGACCACGTGTACCCACGACCACTCAATACCACGTCCCACACCATGGCCAGTCCAGCGGAAATGCCGACATTCAACCACCTCAAAATACCCCAGTTTTGGGCCAAGTTTCATACTTTCCTGTCCTAAAATCAAACCTCGGTGCAAGATTTATGAGTATCATCAGTGCTGATACCGCGCTTACGCGTTTGCTCTACACATCCCCCTCCCTAGCCTCGAGGTATTGCCGAGAACGGCGGAAACTTCCAATGGAGAGGAGCATATATACGCAAGTTGCGATGAGCCTTACCGACATCCCGGTCCCTCGTCGCAACGAGCCTCACGGTTCTACAGCCAGTTCTCCCGGAGTCACAGTGCGCTCCGACGACTGGTCGGTCCCAGACTCTCCTCAGATCGTCTCCGCGATGAATCCTTACCAGGATAGCGACCAGCCTTCCCAGCCTGGGGCGTCGGGCAACCCGAGGATTGTTTCCCAAAAAATCGGGGAGATGCTCTCGCGCACATTTGCGGCGGCGGCGCAACCTCAATACCAGGCGCCAACTCTCCACGCGACGTGGTTGTACTCCTCGGAGTGTTACTTCACAAAAAACTTCAAGTCCTGTAAGGGAAACCATTGAAATGGTACTCTCTCAAACCCACTCACACATGAGTTAACCCAGGCCAAGTCTGGTTCGCTTCACAGCGTCAATTATCCGCGTAAGACGGTTGATGCGGATCTGCGGATACTGTTTTCACAGTACGTTTCTCCCTCAAAACGCGATGGCGCGACGTCGAGACGTGCGACTTCCCAGATTGGGGTAAAGTATCTGCGAGTCCTTGAATTTCTCGGGAACGAGTGTTAACACTTTCTCGTGTCCCCACAGCAGTGGTTGCGTTTCCGTTGCGGACCTCGCCAGCGTTGGCAACTAGACTTCGCGAATCTCCAGTAGGAGTCACTGTGCTAGCAGTTGGCGCAGGAGTTCCAGAAAGTGGAGAACCAGACGGCACCGAGGGTTCAACAGAAGCGTGTGCAGTTACTGCATTCCCCTCCCCCTCCTTAGGTGACCGTACGGGCTCCATTAGGAGATGGGGGGGCGGGGTAACCCGTGTATACACTCGTGTAGAGTTATTTGGGTTATTCCAAGTTAAAGTAGATGAATCTCTGAGGTCGGAGTCCTCTACGTTCGGTAGATCCGATAAACCTTGATCCGGGTGCGGAAGAATTGCGGGGCGCGACGGAGCGTCGGCTGATTGCAGTTCTTCCTGTAGCGTAGGATCACCTCATTGGCTACTGGTAGCCGAAGGTTGTGCGTCGTCCGGAGGTGGAGCTAGAACCACGCGGTCTCGCGAGATGCGTTCGTGCTGATCGTCTATGTCGAGAACGACGGTGTCGGGCGCGACGGAGAGACCACGATACGGTCCATCCGCAATGGGAGACAGCTTATGTCGACGTTCCTTCTCAGGATTATAATATTCCTTTCTGACGAAAACGAAGTCATTAGCGTTGACCAGAGGCGGCTTACCGCGAAGTCGGCGATCAAAATTCTTCTTGAAAGCAAGTTGAGCCTTCTCCATGGCTTTCCGGGCAACCGGTACAATGTTCTTTAACCAGGTTTTCCAGGTACCCCTGTACGTCCGGGGTGACGGAGTAGACGACAACGTCGGTTGAGCTTCAATTGCTACCGGAGGCGGTATTCTCGAAAGAACGAGCTCAAACGGCGATAACGACGTGACCCGATGTACCTGGGTATTATACACATATGTAATTTGGTCAGTTGACAGGTCCCAATCCTTTGGGTGATCTGCTACGTAGGATCTTAATGCGTTAGGCATAGTACGATTAAATCGTTCTACCTGCCCATTACACTAGAGATGATAGGTTTTAGTAAACAAATTCTTGATATCCAAGATGCGAGAAACGTCCTGAAAGAACTTCGCAGCAAATTGCGAGCCATTGTGTGATAACAGATGAACGTGTGGTCCGTATAAAAAGACCCAATGCGTTACAAACGCTTCAGCGACCGCGGTCGCAGTAATCCGTTTCAACGGAACAGTTCATACGAGTTTCGAAAACCTGTCGGTAATAACCAGGAGATATCGGTTACCTCGGGCAGTCCGAATTAGTTCACCAAGAAGGTCGATAGCGAAAAACTCTAGAGGAGCGGAAGCTGGGAACAGCGTCAGTTTCTTTGAAACTCGTCGTAGTTTGACGTTATTCTTTGCGCATTCCGTGCACGAGCGGCGTACTGCATAGCAGCCGAAAGCCATAGCGGGCCAATAGAAATCCCTACAGAGGGTTACGTACAACTTTCTGCCACCAGGGTGAGCTCCTACCTTTACATAATGCGAGATGTGGAGGACTCTCCGTTGTAAGGAGTGAGGAACGACAATTCGAGGTCGTTTTTTTGACAATCCTGACAAGGAATCCCTGATCATTGGTAACAAAAGGTAGCTTAGAACCCCCGTTGAGGCGGGCCCTTATCTGCGTACAGAAAGGATCCTCGTGTTGTTCACGTATCAGCTCTTCAGCCGTATTGGGCTCAAATGAACCAGGCGGTGGTGCAGCCGGTTCCGCGGCGGGAATATCGTCGCAGCCGTCTTCCGAAATCTCGGTCTCCTGTTCCAGGTCTTCCATCATGAAGCATGGTATTTCATCGTCGATGACTGAGTCTATTTCACCAGAAGTTCCCAGACGCGAGAGTGCTTCGGGGTTCCCTTCTTGTACCTGACATCGAAATCAAATTCCTATAGACGGAGGCGCCACCTCATAAGACGACCCGAGGGCTCGGAGATCTCCATGAGCCACTGGAGGGCCGAATGATCTGTGTGCACCCAAAAATGGGTCCCCATGAGATAGGGTCTTAGCGTGGTTAACGCCCAGAAAACGGCGAGACACTCTTTCTCAAAGACTGAGTAGTTGCGTTCGTGCACGTTCAGAGAACGAGACGAGTATCCGATTGGACGGCGCTCGCCTTCTTCCGAGACTTGAAACAATGCACAACCAACTTGGTACTTACTGGCATCAGTATCCACTTCATGAGGAAACCCAGGAGTGGGTAGTGTCAAGATAGGCGGAGACGTAACAGCGTCGACTAGCGACGAAGAGGCAGATGCTTCCGCATCGCCAAAGGGTTCCAGTTTGACTGGTTGTCCTTTTCGAAGGAGCCTGTTGAGAGGGGCTGCGGTGTCTGCAAAGTTCCGCAAAAAGCAACGGTAAACGTTACACAGTCCGAGAAATGAGCGGAGTTCCGTTTGAGTCGTCGGATGTTTTGCGTCTTTTAACGACTTCACTCGTACCTCGTCGATCGAGAACTGTCCGGGCCGGATAATTTGAGCAAGATATTTAACCAAGTCGGTACAAAACTCACATTTCTTGAGTTTCAGGGTAACACCTGCGTCCTGCAAAACCTGCATTACTTCCCTCACATGGGCGATATGATCCTCCAGGTTGCTGGAAGACACGTCGATATCGTCCAAGTATACGAAACAAGTTTTCCACTTGAATCTGGCTAACTAGATGTCAATTGCACGCTGAAACGTAGCGGCGGCATTCGTCAATCCGAAAGGCATCCGTTTAAAGCGGTATAAGCCTTGAAGGCATACAAACGCGATTTTGTCGCGGTCTTCCTTCCTGATTGGAACCTGCCAGTAACCCCAATTGGCATCCAGGGCTGTAACCACTCTTGCGCTGCCAAGCAAGTCGATGTACTCATCCATCCGGGGTACCGGATATACGTCCTTGACGGTAACGGCGTTGAGTCTCCTGTAATCGATACAAAATCGCCACAATCCATCCGATTTCGGAACACGTACAACGGGCGATGCCCATGGTGACTGAGCGGGCTCAATTACGTCAGCACGTAGCATCTTCTCGACTTGATATTTCTCCTCTTCCCGAGCCTTCGGGCCGGCCCGATAAGGGTGTTTCGCAGAAGGGCGAATATCTGGGAGCAGATTTATACGGTGTTCCGTAATTCCAATCGTTCCAAGGGAACCATCCCACTTGGGAGTAAAGTCCCGGAGCATATCCCTTAACTTCTCTCGATGAGACGCTGGGACGTGATCCAGATTCAGCTTCTCTAACTTCTCGAAAGGATCTATCTGGTCTGTACCAGGCGGTAGCGCTTTCTTAACCAAGGTGATCGGTTGTTCGTGACCCGAATTAACCATGTGCACTTCGGCGGTTACAGCATCATCCGACGCTGCGGAAGTTTCCATTTCTCTCTCCCCCTCCTTAGGGTTAGGTACACCGAGAACCTCGGACATGGGTATTCTCGTTTGTACGAGCGCCTTCGGATGTGGGAGAACTCAGCCCAGTACTTGATGTTTGACGAGCAACTGAGTGGATTTGCCAAAGTTAGCGACAAGTACCTGAAAGGGTTCATCGGGCTCGATAGAGACAACGCCATTCGCCAAAGCGAGTTGTCGCTGATCGTATAACGATGGTGATGGTTGAAACAAATGAATTCCATGCTGCTTCGATGTACACTGCACCCAGACCTGGGATTCCGGTTGAGTAGCAATTGATTTCGCGACGCGAAGCTTCGTAGATTTAGGATCCATGTTTGGAACGTCCTGAGCCACAGGTAACGGTACACGCTTTCGGATTGCGCGTTTGAGCGGCTTCCGAACTATCGGAATAGTACTTCCGTCTTCTAATTCCACGGTCTTCGCACTGGGGCGTATCGCCTCAACAAAGCGGTCACAAAAATCACAACCAATAATAACCGGTGCTGCGAGAGAGTCGCAGGCAACGAATTCAACTTTCACCGCGTAGGTGCCCAATCTCACAGTGAGAGTTATAAAGCCGGACGTACGCAACGGGCGATTGTTCGCGTCGGTTATATCCAATCCTGGACCGTAGCGGACAAATTCCCGAAGCGCCGGGGGCACTAACGAAGAGTGAATTAAGTTCGGCGCAGCGCCTGTGTCTAGAACAGACAGTTGTCGAACCATAAACTGGTGTGATATGCCGAGGTCGGCATAAACTGTGTAGTTCCTCTTGGCCATCACAAGGACTCTATCCGGAGTACGGAAATTGCGAGACCGCACCCACGGACGACGTAGAACCATCAATGGTTCTGAGTCCACGTCGGTTTGAGCCATCTTCCTCGTGAGGATTATCCTGCTAAGAAATTGGGCCGGGGAGCGAAGCGGCTGCGCCTCGGGCGTCTCCAACTTCAACTCAGAAGACGCCTCTCCCGTAGGGGAAACTCCCAAGATCATTTTTTCTGGGCTGGGTGAGCCGGTAGCGGCGCTCCCTGTCCAGGCTGGGAAACTGGATTCCCAGGTTCGGAATCAATCACGGTTGCCTGTGGTGCCGGGTTTCGAGGTTCCTCGTTTCGAACGTTCTGTCCTGTAAGAGGAATGCCATATCTAGCCTTCTGCTCTTCATATGATTGACCCGGAACCCAAGCTTTGTCAGCTGGCGACAGCGATTCATAAAACCGGATAACTTTCGACAACTCCCGAGCGGGAAGCATACACACCGGGGAGATGTGCCCGTGTCGGTAACATAGATGACACATGGTCGTTGTCGACTTATCGATATATCGATTAACGTCTGTCCGTCGTTGCGGTCTCGTATCAATCCATCCCGGACGGGAATTTCGGGATCCACCTGACCCTTAAGCGAGTGGTGCTGCTGGCACCCTCGTTCCTCCCACGTGAAGTGCTGGGTCACCTTGCGAGGTTGGAGTCGGGGTCGACGGTAGCTCTGAGGACCCGTACAAATCGGGAATACTTGCAATGAAGTGCACGTTATCCTGATCCAGGTTTACGGAGTTTCACGATGAAGGGAGTGTGAGTGAGACGACTCATCGACGAGTAGAGCCCTCGAGCGGCGGAGTTTCGCCGGACGGCGTGCTCGAAGAGCATCGCTTCTGCTTGGGCGTACTGGACCAATTCTAGGTAGGTTAGCCGTCGCTTCTCTTCGCGATATCGCGCCACCAGGGTTCTGATCGTCAGATCCAATCAATCCACGAACATCGTGCATTTTTCCTGAGCGGAATAAACGTTACCACAGCGATGAAACGCTTTACTCAAACGGGTTGAAAAAGCCGTTTCTGTCTCTTCAGGCTTCTGTTTCGTGTCTCGTAGAGCGAGAGTTGCGTTGTGAATCGCGTTATCCGTTGCATACGACCTGAGAAGGTACTGGACCGCTTCCGGCCAGCATGAAACACCCCCCTCGGACGAACGAGATGATCCTCGGACCGAGTTGAGCTGGTCTTCGGCCATCCCTGTAAGAAAGTAGGGTAAAGCGAGAAACGCTTGAGCCTCGTTCATACTTAGTACATCAGCTTCCTGCACAAAGCGGGCAAGGAAATCGAGAACCATGATTGGATCTTCGCCACCGAATTTCTTCGTGAACACGATGTTGAGTCGCTTAATATGGTCTCTCACCTTGCCGGTGCTCCGTGAATCACGGTCAGACGACGAGTCGTCCAATCGATAACACCGATACGATAACAGCTTCCTGTAGAGGAGATTCGTTGGTTCCAACTCCTTGAGTCCCAAGTGACGTCTGCCCTTTTCGCGGGAGCGAATCACTGCTTGAGTGGCGTATGTCGCTTTCGACTTCGTCTCACGAGATCGACCTCGATGCCGGTTACGGCCCTCCTCGCTTCCCAACGAGCTGGAAGCGGACGATTTCGCCGAGCGAACACTAGAATTAGAACTAGACGAATCTGAGTCATAACGGAGCTCCTTTTTACACTTCCGATTCCGGCGAACCGGGGACCAGTGAGTCGAGCGCTTCGAGCCTTCGCCTTCGGCCTGTCGCGTACCGTTTGCGTTATCCATCCGAAGGATCTCTTCCAAAGTGAAGAAACGAACCGTTAGACGGTCAAACTCCGTTTCTAACTCCCGAATGGAGAATTGATAAGATTAAACAAAGACAGCTGGGACACCCAGACTTTCCAAAATGCAATTCACGTCCTGACGTAAGACAGAAATGTCGTTAGAGGCATCTCTGAGTTCGGCTTCATCAAGCTTCTTTCTGAGATACTGCAGATCCTCGAACAACGAGTTTTGCGCCAGCTGACTGACACGCAGTTGAGCCTCGAGGTACGAGTATCTAGGGGTTTCAACCACATCGTCTGGTCTCTCCGTGGCCGGAGTACCCGTAACGGGCGGAGCTGCCGCCGTAGAAGCGGCCATAGGTCCCGACGTGACTGAAGAAGCTCTCCGGGGTTCCGGGACCTGTTCATTGTCAGGTGACCTTGTAGGTACGGAAGCGCGGGAACGCGGAGGCCTAGGCGGAGGCACCCCAGCATCCCTGGGCAAACCGTTCCGAGAGTTCGGCGCAGGTGGCACCATACCAGACCACGGTGTACCAAACAATGGTAAGGTCCAATGCACAACGAGAGATCTCGATACTCCAAAAAGTAAACAACCAACCAACACAACTGGAGCTCTCACTGACCAGCCAGTGTGTTCTCACCACTGAGATTGCTTACAAGGATCAATTAAAACCCGTTCTAGGTCAAAAGACGACTTGTAGTGCAAACCCGGGGGCGGGAGAGACACTCAAGACGTTCGAGTCCCTGCTCCCTATGGGAGGTAGACTCAGGGAATGAGCCCTCCGTGCACGGAAATTGGCGGGTGTAAGACCGCCCGTGCCTCGGGATACACCTCGGAGGTTGACGGGGAACAGGTTAGGTAAAGATCCGGAATCGGAGGTCACAGTGATGGGCCGCACCAGTGGGCAGTGGAAACCCTAAGCAAAAAGGGAAAAAGAGGGAAAAACCAAAGGAAACCCCCGGCGGAGCGTGCGGAAAGCGGCAACAGACCCTGCGGCGGGTGACGGAGACGTGTATTCAGCCCACGCGGCAAAGATCTCTATGCAGAGTCGGTAGTTCTACCACTTGCCGGTAAGCAGGTATCTGCACAATGTAAGGTGTCCGAAGACGGAATTAGCGCGAGGGCAATGGCCACAAATGATCAGAATTGCCTGAAAGATCCCGAGGGATGGAGCTAGAACGTACCGTACGCGGTGACTCTCCGGGAGGAGTGGTGCACTTCGCGCGAGCGAAACTAGTCCAGAGCCGAACCCGGTTACCCTTTACTGTAGGTGGAGGTGGCCGCGAGGTCACCTCTTATACCGTAACCGGTAAATTAGTTACACTAAATTAAATAATCTAGTGCACACTTGTGCAAAGCCACACACGTGGTGTACGTGACCATCCCAGGTCAGCGGCCAGTAAATAATTCGACTGTCGACACAATTCCTCTGTGAATAGACCCAAATCAGACCACGTGTACCCACGACCACTCAATACCACGTCCCACACCATGGCCAGTCCAGCGGAAATGCCGACATTCAACCACCTCAAAATACCCCAGTTTTGGGCCAAGTTTCATACTTTCCTGTCCTAAAATCAAACCTCGGTGCACGATTTATGAGTATCATTAGTGCTGATACCGCGCTTCCGCGTTTGCTCTACACAATGTGGGCGCAGATGAAGTGCAACATGTATCGCTTGCACTCCAAGTGCGCTCCATGTGCTTAGCGGGCGTCCTTCAATGTGATATCGCGAAATTAGGCTGCAATCACACATTGCTCGCACTCAATGCGCCATCCGTTTGGCATCCATGTATCATCCATTGGTGCCATACAACCTCAAATTGCACTCCCCCTTTTCCCAGAATTTCTTATAGGGTTATCACATCAGAATCGTGACGTTCCACGGCACGGGCTGTCGTATCCTGCGGAGTTGATGTAGTTGGTCAGCGCGAGATGCGCAAATCGTCCATCTCAGTGTGGGCGGGTTGGGAGCCCATCGAAAGCTCCGGGATGTCAGAAGCGATGAATCACCGACAAGAACACGAGGATAACCTGAAGGAACAAATGTTGCCCAGACAGAAGACTGCGGAGGAAGAGGTGTGTAGTGAAAGATGGATTTTGAAACTCTGATTACAGGAGAGATCGGGGGAGGCTCTGGATTGTAGTACACGTAATGTTTGGTTGGCCCCAATGGCTCGCTAATTTTTAAGTACTAGTTTTTACACCATAGGTAAACTAGGTAGTACACGTGGTGCACCGCGTAGCAGTGTACCACTCCAGAGATTGAAGCGCTTCGCGGCCGATAGGCTCGTCGAGCTGCGCCGCTCTTCTGGGGTAAAACAAGAGACCCCTTGGCAACTATATGACTCCTATGTTAGCATGTACCAAAGCCCTTAAGTTTTCAAGCCATCGCTACGTCGCTCGCCGTCTCCCCTAGGCACGACAGATAGCTCCTGGCTATTAAACCTTTCTACCAATGGTCCCGCCGTTGGCCCTCATCCTTTGGACCATTCCTGTCCGTGGATAGTGACCCGTGCCACTATACTACAAGTGGTGTTATCGGATTCGATAACACCAATAAAATGATTACGCAGTGGATGTTTGCTCTGCTGTTCAGAGCTGGCAGGAAGAAGTAGCCATTGTCCCAGGCGAAAAAACTGTAGTGCGTCTGTCATTAAGAATTCATTCACGCTTCAAGAAGAATTCTCTGGGTTTTCTGTCATTTGAATAAACGGCATTTTATTGCATTTCTATTGAGATATGGAAAGCAAAAAAATTCGACCGGAAAGTGGAATTGGAAAGATATTGGAATATTACGAAAATATTGCTGCTCATAGAAACCTGATTGAAACGGTAATGACAGAAAGTTCCGTCTGGGTGTGTCTACTTCAGTACGATCATCTGTTTCTTGCAGATGCTAGTTTTTGGCGAGGGTCGTGATAACGTATGATAACGGTTGCGTTGTGTGGCTTCAAATTTGGATCAATCCTAATCCGCGTTCCACCCTAATACACCTGTAGCTCCAAAATAAAACTTCCGGTTTCCTACTAGGTCTTTGTTGTCTTCAATGACGCTCATAGATTTCACGCATCTCGTACTAGCATCGATCCAAAAGGGCTCAGAGAAAAAGGATTTCACAGTGAATTGATTTTCATTCATGGCTGACAAGGTATTACAATTTTGTTTCCAGCGAACGTTTGCGGGATTTTTTCGGTGTACATAGAAAAAATTTCCGTTGCAATGTCTTAAATCGGTGAATGAGTCACTATACGAACGCTCAAGTATGTCTGCTCCGTGTACCGCTCCTGGTAACATTTGGTGGAAGATTGAGCATAAGTTAATATCAGAGGGGACTAATGGATGAGACACAGATGCAAAATCAGAATGGACGGGCGGTATGGCAGATTGTATTGGAAGACAGAAATTTCAAAATAAAAGACCCGCTGCACTGACTGAGCGCAAGTATAGTGCAGTCAATTTCTTTTCGCTTTATTCGCACCCTCAATGCTTATACGTGCTTACCAATGTGACTCGGCACACCAAGTCTACGTACAATAGCGAGCGAAGCCAAAAACTTTTATCTAAATCTTGTTGGAAGGTGAACTTATAGTCCTACAGAATGCTTTTGGTGGAAGGCTCCACCCAAAAAAAATGAGCTTCATTTGTATTGACGAAAATGAAAATCCTATATAAGGGCAGGTCTGCACAACTCTTTGTTTTCCTTTTGATCCCCTCCTCTGGTGTAGATTACTGGACCTGGGGCTCTTCTGTGAAACATTTAACTTTCGTTGCGGTACTGAGAAATTATTTGTGGCGGCTGCTGCAGTTTCAGATCTGAAGACAAGATGTCACGAATGCAATGGATCTTAGAGGAAATTACTCAAATTTTCGCAACAAGTTTATTTGATTACAGTGGTAGCGATTTCTCAGGAGGACGCTTGAATGCGTTCACCAGAAGCCCTTCAGGTTCAATTTCTTCTGGAGGCACTACGAGAGAGATCAGAACTAAGATTGAATTATGCTCAAACCAGATTCGGCTTTGGAGACAGTACCGCGACAGTCCACCACCTTCGGCTCCTTCATCTGTGGTAAGAAAACACAATCGGAAAACTCTGCTACAGATAAAACTTTGGAAGTTTTACAAGACCCTCTTCCAAATTAAGTACGACGTGCTTAGCTCTCGATCCTCTTCATCAACAAGACGTGTTACCTATCAACAACCGAGGAGATAATGTTACATCATGAAATTTTAAATAGGAGAGCACAAACGGCGTTGGGAAGCATTCAGGCAGATGTTTTCTAATGCACTGTGGATATCGCAAATCTGGAAGCTGCGTCTAGAATTTGTGTGTCTTTAAAATATCCTGAATTTCATTCCAATTGTTTTCAAGCGTAATTATATACCTTCGTAATGCAAGATTTGGGTTTCGATGCAAAGAAAGAAGTTTAGCATAAACTTATGTTGAAGCTTTTGATTACTAAAGCATAGAAGATACATACGAGAAATTTCTTGATAAATTCGGTTCATGTTGATGCTCACATCAAATATACTATGCCACCCATTTGACTGGAAAGATTGGTGCGGTAGTAAATCCACTTGAGGTATAATTCAACATGAATAGATATTATAAAAAGATATCACGCTTCCTCCGATGAAATCTTAGCAGCAATGTGAGCAATGTCCTGAATTCTTTCTTAACTTAATAATAATTTCTATTATCCTAGGTCAGATTCATCAAGTGCCAGACTAAAGCGGGAAAAGAAAATTATGATTGAGCACTAGGGATGAGGAATATGAAACAAGAAGATGGCTCTTTCTATTATCTTAACGTCATGAAGTTAAGAAATGAATCATCATTTCATCTCATTATGAGGCATGATTAACTCGTCTGTGCTCGGTGCCGAGCAAAGCAAAGAAACAATTTCAACCCGATTTCTACAGATACTTATCAATAGCTCTTAGCTAAGAAGCAATTATGCCAGTCTTTTCGATACCGCGCCATTCAAAGACGTCTGCATAATGCACACACATTCCAGTATTACGTCGAGTTGCTCTTATTAGTGATACAAAGAGCTCCAGTACAGCAATACGGAAGCTATTGGACTGGGAAGACGCCGAGGTATGACCCATAGTTCATTAGTTTTCTAATGTTTTCGAAGACTAACCTGCAGATGTGTTGCCCTTATCTCTCTCGGCAAATAAACCGTCGTGGTTGATCCAAATTTCAACCTATCACTCCGGTCATTGTATCAGCTCTTGCCTGCCGAGTAGATATCTGTAAGAGATAAAATGAAAAAGCTTTGAAGGCGTGACTAAATCGGTCTCCGTACGGTGTATCATTCTTTTCTGTGATAGGAGATGCTTCTCCCTCGCGTGGTGAGGTAGAACCTCGTGCTTTAAATCGCATCAAAGTAATGAAAGACTATATTATTCTAGGTTCGAATGATACGTCTGGCCACTTAACAAACTTATGTTACTTTCACCATCTGTATTTTGTGACTATTTTCATGAAATACGATTGCGGAGAATGAAAATGAGCACACCGTAACTAATATGAAAAACAAAAACTTTGAGTATTTTTTTATGCTAATGTGGCCCACCTCCGCACCTGCATCATTCCAAACAATAATAAATGACGTTCTGCAACATAAAATTTACAAATATCTTGCTTTATGGGCTGATGACCTTGTAATTTCAATAGTAGCCTAGGAAATGGGTTATTGCAATCGAGAGACATTTTCAAACCAGCAGTCCCTTATAGACAAACAAAGGAAAATGAGGAGCACGTTGAGGTTAATATAGGAAAAGAGAGGTTCTAAATTGGTATATACTCCGTGCGAGTGCCACGTGAACCTCAGAATCAAACCCATTTTTTCCGAATACATCAGTCCCCTCCCTTGGGCGAAACCTGATTCTGTTATTGAGGGTCGAAGCCCCGCAGTTTAGGGCTCTTAGCTCTTGAGAATATTCGGGAGGCGACAGCATGTCACGAATCTTTCAATGTAGTGTGCTACTCATTTGCGCGGTCTATATACTGTTTTCGTTTGCTGAAGTGGTTCAAGTCTCTATTGTGTGTCTGTGTTGGACAAAATTCAGATCTATGTGAGATATCTGTGGCGTGCATGGGTGTGAATGGTTAGTTTGTTAGCGGTATTCCTACAAAACAGGTGCAGTTCCAGTCTCAGAAAATTGCATTGTTTTACTCTATTACATCTTTCATCATGGGCCGTGCACCAGCCACTGCTCTGACACGTATAAGATATCGGTAGGACTTATATACGACATTTTGGCAAACCAGCCACAGCTTAGACAGCTGAACCCACATATGAGACATTGAGGGTACATTCAACGCCCGAATGTTGATCTTGGCTATAGCGGAAGCCAAGGAAACCTCAAAAAGTATCACATCGTTGAGAAAGAAGACCAATCAATGAGAAAATTAGAAAGGTTGACACCACGTTGTAATGATAGTGTCAGATAAACGAAGGGACCAACACCCAATATTGATTTCAATCAATTAAATAACCAAGAAATATACCATAATGAACCAACAAGTGGTAAGTATAAACACGGACAAATCATGAAATAAATCTATTTTGCTTGTATGCCCAATCGTAACTATGTCTGCATCCCAAGACTTGGGTTCATAAACCCAAGTCTTGGTATGCAGATATAGTTACGATTGGGCATACAACCAACATGTGCACTGCGCGACTCTCAAACAGCATCGACAAACAAAGAAGGAAGGGAACACTAATGTGTACAGTACACTGCGTCCATTGTTTGAGTGCAGTTTTGGGCTAACAGTGAATAGAACACGCGGACTTGCTCCATTAGGGGTTGAAGCAGTCGCGTGGGTGATGAAAGTACTGCAGCGACCTAGTTTATCTTTTCTTAGATTCCACCGCTTGGGATTCCCAATCTCCTACGTACTGCATCAGTACCATCCTACAGAGTTCTAAATTTATCTACAAAATATCTACTACGCTTTTTGTGTACAATTCTGATAGTATGGTACCTTTTAATCTCGCGGGCCATCTGCATGCATATTCTTAAACTCTAAAAAAGTCTTGAAAAATTCGAACAAAGAAAAACCAGCTGCGGTAAACCTTTCCAAATTTAGCAACTAAATAGCGATCATCAATTCATTCATAACCTAGATCTACCATTCAGTTGTCATCCGTGTAAAATATGAACAAAATCCGTCTCTTGGACACGCATTTCGTGGCAATGGACGTCCAGAATGTGATTATGGAAAAGTTTAGAAATATGGGAAAAGAATAGCCACATTTGACATGATGAAGGGTTTAGACCTTTCGAGAATTTCAAATGAATCGGAACATGTCATTTTCAACATACAAGCTTGAACTCTAGGGGAAAGTTACTGTTAAATCTCTTAATAGAAATTTCCAATGAACAACAGTTTAGGATTTGCAACGGATTGCTAACTATTCTCTACTCTGAGGTGAAGTTTAATTTTCATGCAGGAATATTCCGATCTAGGATTGAAAAATACGTGAAGTTGGAACTAGTTACCGCCATTTTTGGTGACAGACATGTTTGTCTGCAATGAGTTGTTGGATTTGTTTTATCCGCGTAACATTATTTTGTGATACTATTAACTAGAGGTATTTAAGGTGTATTTTTGATGAAGCGCTTGGTCTTGTTTCCGCCAAGACTCTTTGTATCGAAAGCTGTACTTTTTTGAATTTTGGACCATAATGACTGAAATATTAGCGAGATTAGGGACGCTTCTATAACGAGGAAGGCACTTTTTCACATTCTGTACCTCAATTAAGGGGGTTTTTCCTTCTTACCTATGTAGAGCAAACCATTCGGTGAAGCCACTCGGTAGACTTTGTTACTGTAAATGACACGCTGTTTGACGTCAACATTGGATTTCCGACGTTAGAAGCCCTCCGTGCGCGACTGGACCTCGGTCGTCAGCAGGTTCAGCTCACTGTTCGGGACGAGGAAATTGTTCTGGAACTGTGGAACGAACCGCCGAGGATTGACTGAGCCCGAACTTATAGCGAGGACTTCACGTCTCTCGATGAGTCTCCGGAAGGAGAATACCCGCAGGACAGTTCCTTTTTGTCTCCCGAGAAAGAATCTAATAAAGAATCCGGTTTGGTTCTCGCCATCTTCGACGAAAAACCTTATGAACAGGACTTTGAGGGTATGGAGGAGGAGAAAGACTGTCCCTCTGACGTTTCAGAGGAGCAGGAGGATACGCAGTCAGTTATTCTCTCTGCGAAGATGAAGCATCTTCCTGCGGACGTGCAGGAAGAGGTAACGGACGCAGTGAGAGAGACTAACATCATCGCTTTGGATATAAGCGAGCTACGCCCGTCGAATATCCCCGTCACTCAGGCGGTGTCTAAACAGAGCGTGAACGTAAATGACTGATTCCGTGAATCTTTACGTTTTTAACCAAAATACCTCTTTAATTAATATTCCGACAAAAATATATGACCTACTCGTGGTCCCGTTTGAAAATCATTAATGTGCACCACAATCGTTTATTATACAGCAACCGCACAAGCATCGACTGTGGCAATTGCCACAGTGTATCGTAGGACTGTGCCGTTCGTACCGTACAGTGACGGTGGCGCACTGGAAGGTCGGCCGTCAGTGTCGCTCTCCATTCTGGCCAACACGGAGTCGAAAACACATCGCAGCTCCTTCACATCCGTTGGTTTGTGCTCTGGTAGTCTGCAACTACTTCAATTATTGAAGATGCATTCATCTATGCCACTCATAATGAGGACCACATCTTATACGATGGCAGTGACAAATGAAGCACTCTTACGTTGCGCAAAGATCATATCACGTAAACGTAATTACTCAACCAAGTCTTACATGTCCTCTGCAAAAGCGCGAAAGAATACGAAGTTCCAATCTAAAACGAACTTTCTTAGTCCCACGTCATTTTGGAAGAACTATCGCATCGCATGTCACGAACCTCGTTTTTTTTAAACTTGTGGACAAAGTCGTTCTTCTGATTGAAAAAAACATTGAAATGTGAAGAAGAGCGAAAAGGACAGCAATTCTTTCGGACTCGAGGCTCGGTCTAACCGTGAGCCTTTTGGCGGGTGCTAATGTTGACACCATTAATCAACTTTACCTCATTCAGCGCTCTACAGCCTACTGCGCTTTTGCGGAGACTACGACAGCTTTTCACAATGTGTTGAAACTACCCGGAGTTCCTACCAAACATTCAAAGCTAGGGAAGCTTTCTGATGAATTCAAAAGATCTAGGAAGAGAACCAGCCCGCTTTCCGGTTCTATTGGAGCCATATGTGGCAATGCCATAAAACTTAGAAACCCGAAACGGTACATCGCAAAGTATTGGTGTAGAAAAGGCTTTTATGCACTCCCAGAGCAGCCCGTAGTTGATGCTCACGGTCGTTTTCTGTTTGCCGGGGCAAACTGCGTTGGAGATAGTCATGATTTCCTGGCTTTAGCTACGTCTAGACCTTCCCGAGTTTTGGCCAGGAAGGGTCTATGACACTACTTTTGGATTGCTGTAGATCAGGGGTATGTATGCACTGGAAATTGAATAACGGCTATACCTTTGTCTTAGATCAAAGAAAAATTTGATAAGTCCTTTAACTTCTTTCTTCCATCTTGTCAATACATGTAGAGCAGGCGATTGGAAGACTTGTTGCACGCTGGAGGATACTACGAAAGACTCTGAACTACTCAGTCACTCGTCGCGCTCGTATAATTCTTTTCTGAATGAAGATGAAAAACTTTTGTATAGAAGAAGGGGACAATGGGAGTCATGGGTTCTCTGATGGTGAGCTCGAGGAAGTTAACTCTGAAGTACAAGAGTGATATGTAAGCTGCAGATCCTCTTTTAGGTCAAGGGATTCCATCAGCGCAGATCTAAGCTACCTTTTATATTTCTGTCCTGACACACATAAACGAGATCAAATGGTTCAAATTGTGAGGTCTCGAGGTCTCCTACGTCCTGAACTGAAACATTTCCCTACTCCTGTTTGAACGTCGAGGTTTACGACCCTTCTCCTATTTTGGGTACCACGGGTTCCACTAAGCTTTTTCCTGCTGGCAGAATACAGGATCCAGGCTTTGCTGCTAGCTCCCACCTCCAAGGATGCCACAAACACCGTCACCGTCATTGTCACCAGCGCCGTTCACATTGATATCTCGACCACCACTATGCCCACCATCATGAGGATCAAGAACACCGAATCACTCCGCAGTGCCGTCGTAGCAGAAGCAAATGCATTTCAAGCCACCCACGCTTTCTTCGACTTAGCAGTAAGGCTTCCATCGCAACTCAAAAACTAATTCTGCTCCCCCATCTGTCGTGCACTGCTACTGATTCAATTCTGAAACTCATCACAACCAATACCGAGCTCCGTCTGCGCGCTCACAATGATGTGCACGCCAAGAACTCTCTCGTGGCGCAGAAAATCGAGCGCATGAAAGCTTCTACCCTACATGCAATTCCGCGTCGTCGCCTATTATCTGCAGAAACCCACTTCTCCGACATCGCACTGTGTGGAGCTCAATTGCATCAGTTGCATCCCTCCAACTCTTCCGTCTTTGCGAGCAGCTCACCACCGTATTCTAGTACACAGGAGCCCATCGCCACTCTTCCTTCCGTTGTGGACAAGTCGTTTGCTTCAACTGTATCGTTTGGGAAACCACCAACCACTTCAACATCCACAGTTCGAATAGTTCCACCTGTGCCGCAGGCGCCTGACTGTAGTACTGACGCTCAAGATTTTACAACCGTTGCTGAGAGCAATCGCCATCGTAACCCTTCTGCGCAGTTTCCAGGTATCCGAAGCATCCTCAAGTCTCCGAGCGCGCTGAGAAACAGGTCGCGAATGATGCCATAGATTCGGCGAAAGGTGTCATGAACGACAAAATTGGCACAACTGAGCACGTCATGGAAGCTTTCTTGTATACGCCTCCAAGCCGCATTCAACAGGTGCAGCATGAAAACTCCGATAACCAGACCAATATAAAATTAGTGCTTACGTAACGCGAGCGTGTAATTCTCCATCTTCTAGGACGCCGTTGTGCTGAATTGGGAACGATGCAGTTGGGTACGAAAGAGCAAGCGTGAGGAAAAGCTATCATCCAAGCGAAGCAGGTTTCACTTTTTGAAATGCAGAGGGTTGTGCGAAAGAGATTATGCACTGAAAACTGAAATGAAGAAGATTTATTCGCCAGCCTTTCAAGAATATCGATGTGTTCCTCCAGATCAACTTTCTAGCCTCTTTAGGAGAAGAGATCCACCGATCTATTCGCAAATGAATGGATATTCCCGCATAACACCCTTCGAACCCGTTCCCGAGGTGCCTTCGAGGAATCATCAGACGATTGCTAAGGACCGCAATTTCATGGCGTTATTTGATAAGTCGCGTATGCAAGCTATCAAGGTGGTGAGAAACAAAAAGTTTCAAGCACTCCTCGTGCTGCATTACGATGACCTGAAAAACGCGATTTCGGAAGCAGAAAACGCTCGCGCACTCGTCCCGAAGACCTTCGAACGTTATCTAATTGAGAAGAGAAGAGCCAAAGAGCGGCTTTGAAAGCTCGAAGGAATAGAACGACTTAGACTTCTTCGAAGCAAATATGAAATTGCATAACTGAAGCTGTCGCAAAACACCAAGAATGATTGCTGGCTGCAGTTTATGCAACAGACCGTCAGCTATCTCATGCGAATAGGTGGCGAAGCCGAACGAGAACGAGAAAGAGCACAGATTGCGGATAGCATCGGCTACAACACGTTCTATGACGAGTTGCGAGATATAGATACGGGTTCAATTGATGCGATGAGGTGGAGGCGCAACTTGTACTATGTTGTTACACACTCTGTACTAGAAGAAGTGCGACAACCATTCATAATGGTCCATGGTACACTGAAAGCATATCAGGTCGAAGGTATTAAGTGGATGGTTTCTTTGTACAACAATAATTTCAACCGAATTCTCGCGAACGGAATGGGACTCGGAAAACCATCCAGACGATATCTCTCATTACCTAGTCGTGAAAAAAAAGAATCCTGGTCCATTCCTGGTCATCGTCCCGCTCAACAAAATGGGAAGCTGGGTTCGAGAACTGGGTTCGCGGTCTCCCTCCCTTACTAAGGTCGTACACAGAGGCAACAAATCCACAAGAAAGAACATTCAACATACTCAAATGGTGAGTGGGCACTACAACGTGGTCCTCACAATATATGAATTGGCAGTGAAAGATCGAAGTGCGCTCAGTTCGATATACTGGAAGTACATCATTATTGAAGAGGGGCATCGAATAAGAATAGCGAATAGAAAGCTGGCATTGACTCTTGATGTCAAATACAAATTTGGCAATCGAATTCGTTTCACCGGCACACCATTGCAAAACAATCTCACTGAACTGTGGGCACTGCTCCCTTTTGTTACCGACTACTTTTGCTTCCGCCGACACATTTGAGACATAGTTTAAGAAGTTCTTTGAAACAACTGCTCTTGGAGACTCCGTATAATCGGAGGAGGAGGAGACAATCTTGGTTATCAATCGCCTTCAACAAGTTTTGCGACCCTTTCTGCTTCGATGACTGAACACCGACGTGGAATCCTAGCTTCCTCAAAAGGTTGAACCTGTCCTCCACTGCGATATGTGTTCGTAGCAGAAAGTAATCTATCGATAGGTAATGAACCGTATCGGGCTGGCCACTAGAAATTCGAATGGGGTTCGGGCCGTTAACAACCTGCTCATGCAATGCAAAAAGGCTTGCAATCACCCTTATCTGTTTTATGCCTTTGAAGCAATTGAAAATTTTCTTCAAGACCATCTAATCAGGGCTAATGGGAAGTTTCACCTGCTCCACCATATGTTACCAAATTTGCGGCTTCATGGGCACCAGAATTCTTATCTTTTTTCAAATGACTGCAGCTTTGGATTATCTCGAATGCTTCCTTGCCGCGATATATATGCAACACCTACGTCTTGACGGTTCGACGAAGGCTGATGATCGACAAAATGTACAGAACAATTTCATTGCCAAGGACTCTCCTTCTTTCTACTTCTTTCTTTCGACACGTGCTGGGATTCTTAGAGGGAGTTTTCAAACTGCGGATACCGTAATCATACTTGACTCTAACAGGAATCCCATGATATACCTTTAAGAACAGGATCGCGCTCATCGCATTGTTCAGACTAAAGTTGTCCGAGCGTTTCATTTCATTTGTCCAAGAACAATTGAAGAGAAGGTATTGTAGTAGGCGAATCGAAAGCTACAGATTAACGCTAAGATCATCCAAGATGGTCAATGTAACACCAAGAGTACAGAAATGGACAGACACTAGGTGCTCAAGGACAATCTGCATCAAAGGCGCGAAGGAAACAGCAATACGTCCCGCTCTATACATTCATCTCGTAGGAACGGATGAATGAGAGGGTTCGGCGACCAGTTCAACAAACGAATAGCATACGGAAGATAGTATCCACCAGCACAACCAGGTGTTCGTCAATCCGAAACTGTCCGAACCCCGCTACGTTCCCTTCAACAAAAGCGTGGTTCAGATTGCTGAGCTGACACAGAAGTTTCTTGGTATAAGGAAGGTACGCTAAAAGCGAGGACACGAACTAATGTTTACGTTACCTTTGGCGGTGATGGACTGGTGCTGTGTATAGGGGCATATGTTCCAATCCGTCGGTATCGACATGGAGGTCTTGGAGGAGAATCTGCAGTTCTGTCTGCCACTGAGACCGCATCAAGTATTGGATCTTGTCTAGGTTGTACCAAGGAAGACGCTTCGAGTCATAATTCACAGGCAGATGTTTGGCTCATTTTGAAAGGCAAGGTCTACCACTTCACTGACTACTACGCATTGCATTCAGAAGGTGAAGCTCTGCTTCAAATTGCAGGACGAGATTACACAAAAGGGTTTTCTGGGTCGCCACACTCCGCTCGAGTATGGGACATGGTAAGTTGAAGTGTCATAGAAAGCATGAACGAAGATTGTTACATTTTCTTTCTGGCCTCCTCAGGTATGCGTTGCAGTTTGTTTGATGCGGGCGGAGAACTGCGTGATGAATCTAACCACGTTTGTTTGAAGAAGATCGATGAGTTCTACATTGGAGATCTTGCTCCACCCGAAATATCGGACAAGAAAAGAGAATAACATAAATTCCGAACAACTTCTTGTCTTCGTTAGTCTTCTGCGGGGCTCAAGGACTTCTTGCCTTTGTATCGAAATATAACGTTCCGTGGGCTGGCTTTACTGCCAAGTCGTTGTAATTGGGCTCGTGCCTAGAATTGCCAACGGCCTCCATTTCGATTGTTTTTTCAGGAGAATGCTCCACATTGTGCTCACTTGACCGTAAGAGAAACCCTCTCCCACGGGATTGTTCCAAGCATGGAAGTTTTGAATCGACGTTTTGCCCGAACCGACGGGGAGTACAACGAATTTGTAAAAAATGACAATGAAACCGTGGAGAATGGGGTATACAACTCTATATTTGGGGAAGAAGGAGAGCTCGTAGACTGGGTTCTGCAGCGAGAAGTGAACCCGAAGACTGCAGAGGGAAGGGATCAAGATATTCTCATGTCTCATGGCCGCGGAAAACGAAAGCGAGAAGGAAAGCATGATACTGACAGCCTCACAGAGTTCGAATGGCGACGAGTGATGGAAGGGGAAGCTACGGTTGAAGATCTATTCCAGAAGAAGAAACGAAGAAGGTGAAACCGTCAGAGTGAAAGTAAGAAACCCGATTCTGATGACGAGATGGAGTAAAATGAAGATAATAATATTGGACAGAGTACAACTGAGTCCGAATGGAACAGGCATATGAAGATATCAGATTCTGGATCTATTAGCGTTCCGCTGTCACCGTTTTTGAAGAAAACCAGCAGTTCTGCTCGTCCAGAGAGCTCTTCGGTAGTTGGAAATCGGCCTGTGTCGGGATCAGATCACGAATTCAAGCTTAAAAACCAGGACAAGAATCACGAGCTTGATACGGGAACATGATTACGTCAGCCATCAAGAAGAGGAAGTCGCCTTGGTCTGAATCTCAAATGTATTAGGATAATGAGAGTCTGGAAATACAAACCAAACACGAAGCCCAGAAGATCCTGTCAGGGGCAGATATAGCGAGCGGCGCTGCAATTCCAGTTCAACGTAAAGTGTATCTGAGGTTGAGAATTCTTCTAGCAGATGACCTTTCCATACCAAAGACCGAGGAAGGCAGAAGAAGTTCTAGTTCTTTTGCTAGGAAACGAAAGAGGTCACGGAAGGTTCTCGAAACGGTAAATGGAGTAGGTTCAAGCTATTCTGATCTGAGAGGAAAACAGCGAAAACACTCGCCGAAACGCAGTTGCCCAAGCCGCCGATATCAAGGAAAAGTCATCTGCGAAGCTGGTCACATCTTGCCATCGAGGGAAGAAGTCGAGGAGGCGACGATCTGGAGAGAGAACTAGAGAGTCAATTGGAGCTTAGTGACGAAATAGGAAGGGCAATTCGTCTAACTCTATCGCGGGAACGTTTTCTGCTTCGGACAAGCAGGTCCACATTCCATTGGATAGAAAAGCTTCTGAAAGAGAGCGAGATACGAGCCTGGAGTGCGTGCTGAAGAGTACCAGCGATAAAGTTGAGCTTTTGACAAAGAATTGGAATGCACAGGATAGGTTGGGCACCAAGAAAATGAATGGTTCATCTCAGAAAAACGAAAAGAGGGTGAACAGGAAAACGTATGGCAAGCACTCGATATCTCCATTGCTGGAAAAGAAGAACTCCCAGACTGGGCATTGCAGCCAGAATTGGATACAAAGAGGGCAGAGAAAACGGAGCACGAAGTTCTCATGTCACACGATCAGGGAAGAAGAAAGCCAAAAATGATGCACGGTATTGACGGTCATCGTGTCGTCACGACGTAGAACAATTTGGTGAACACGCCGTATGTCTCTGTGCAATTCATCGTCTCCGTCGTATCTGGGACGGGAATGCGTAGCGCGCTTCAGCTCGATTGAGTCAATAAAGAGCTTCAGCTTCTCCATCTTGCATTTGCAGGACGCGTGTTCGCGGCACGTTTGCGTTGCGATCATCACTTTCGGGGTCCAACGCGTGCACCTCGGCGGTGCGCGCGAGGTTTGCAGCGTGCGGCACGGGGCTTTTTTCGCAAATTGAGCCCTGCTTGGATCCCCTTCCCTTCTTGCAGTGCGCTGGGACCCCAAGCGCCGAGGGACTCCAAGCGCCGAGAGTTCCCGGGCAGGTGAGCCGGGGCGACGTTAGTGGCACGCGCACGCGTGCATGGCGCTGCGCGTGCCAGCAAGGCGTGGGAAGTGCACAGTACGCGCGGCTGCCAAATAGGCATGTCCTCGATAGGTGAATAGGCCAAAACTGGCTGATTTCGCAGTGGCTTACTTGCAAAGATATTCAAAGAATCTGTGCCGAAAATTACCCTCCCAGATGCGGTTGAAAACCGCGAATCTTTGTTTTGCCAGTATCTCGGAAACGCAGGCGTTTCAGCGGCTCGCAATGCCCGATTTGGGGTGTGCAGCACATCAAAATATATAGGATTTTTTGATCGTTCCAGACAGCGTCCCTACGGGCAATACTGTACACCCAATCGAATACCAACAGGCGTGGGCCACGTGGCGTTTGGCACGCTTGCGACGGCGCATAGCGGTGCGCGCGCTTATGCATGGTGCACGCATGTCTCACGTGGGTGACTCGAGCGTGCAAGGGAGCGCGCGTGTCCAACGTGGCCGTCCCGTGCGTGCAACGGCGCATGCTCGCAATGTGATGTCTGCGCGGGGTGTGCACAGTCCTCAAAAGGTCGGCCTCTCGGTACTGCCAATGTTCCCAGTCGTCCTAAATCAGCCCAGGGGGGTCCAAGCTTTCCCGAAAACGTTGCGAACCCTTCCGAAGGCCTTCGCGAGACCCATACGGACTTTGAAAGCGCGCTATCCCGCCCGGAAAAATGGTGGCCTCCATGGCGAGGGGGGGGGTAGACTATGCCAAATTTTTCTTACCCAAAAGGGGAAGAGTAATACAAAGTCCTCGTAAGAGGTTGCGTTCATTTGCGCGAGCGTGTATGGTCGCGTCGCGCTCAAAAGCGAGTGACGAAGTTAAAAGGAATGTTGTTGATAGACTCCCAAAGTCTCTTGGAGATGGGTAACCGTACCATCGGACTTTGACGATTGCGGACCCATCTGTGGCCACTCCCTCGGCGAGGACCTTGTCTACCACCCATTCGCGGAAGTCGTCGCCTTCCTCCACGAGGAGTTCAGGCGGCAATTCCACGTGTGCAAGAGGTGTCCCAGAGGGGTCAGGCGCGGTCGTGGGATCGACCGAGAGCTGTTTAGCACCAATTGGCTGTGGCTCAGAAGCAGCGTTCCCAGTGGGGTCAAACGCCTCGGGAACCGGTGTCGGTGTTCCCTGCCGGGCTGATGCGGGATGAGACGATTCCGGCTGTGTCGTTGGTGACTCAGTTGTGACAGGACCCCGTGGGGCTTTCGTGACATGGTCGATGGAGACCACGTCGTGTAGGTCGCCGTCGGAAACGGTCACGGTTGTGTCCGTAGCTTTGAAAACCCGAAAGGGACCAGTTGTCCTAGGAAGAAGCTTGCGGGAGATACCTTCTTTCTGCGCGGTCTCTTTTGTTTTCCGTGGAGCGCGGTCTGGAAAGACGTAGTCCCGAGGGGAAATGAGAGCTGAGCCCATACACGGAAAATCAAAATCAGCCTTGTAGCGTCACTGGATACGGTTCATTGTCGCTTTGGCCTTCGAAAGGAGATACCGAATACGCGCGCGTGTCTGACGTTTTATTGTGTCGGAATTAAGATTGTCAGACCCAGCTGGGGAGAAAGCTGTAGTCTCAGCGTCAATGACGATCCCAGGTGGGTGTCGCGTTAGCACCGAGTCAAAAGGTGTCGTCCCTGTGGTTCTATGAACCTGGGAGTTGCACGCGAAGACCAAGGGCTGGTCGAAATTATCCCAGTCTTGCTGGTGCTCAGACACGTCATGCCTGAGGTGTCCCACAAGGGTTCGATTAAAATGTTTCGTTTGCCCGCTAGTCTGCGGTTGGTAGGCAGCCATCAGCAAACGACGTACTCCGAGGTCCCCCCAAAGGCCCTATGAACAAGGATTCTAGGCTAATTAGGTACAGTAAATGGTCAAGACATCGGCGCATCTTTACTGTATCTGCCGAAAAATAGACGCGCGATAGCCATGTGGCACGGATTGATTTTTTAGATTTATTTAATTTGGACGGTAAATCTCCCTGAGTAGTTCGATGGAATTCCGGTGGCCAGCAGATAGCGGCATAGCTCCTCGAGCGTAAAGTTTGGGTTAAGTTTTGGCCAGTTCATTTTATGAGGCGTTAAGCTGAAGTGGTGGCTGTCGACTCGCGCCTATGTACAAAATAAACAAAACAATGGCAACAGTACGCATTTCAGATCGATGCGTGCCATGAACGCTTCCCCCGCCCTCCCTCTCCTTCCGCGGCTCTCCCGCACTCCCAAAAGCCTGCTACCAATGGAGCTCCCTCTTGTAGACTCCAATGTCCGTTTTGCAAACTTGCTGCCGCTTACCCCGCCCCGTGTGTTCCGTGCGCTGCGCTTCCCCACCAGCATGACAATTCCACTTTTTCACAGCCCATCCGTCCTACCTGCGTTTTCACACGTGCTCGCTGCCTCCCAACAGCATCGTTTCCTACTCCGACTTCGACATGGAGCTGTGCCGGCTTCAGTAATTGGCTACGAGTCATCCCGAGAAAGACAATACGTGTGATACAATCCGGCCCGCCTCAGCCATTCTAGAACTTAGCGCGTTTTAGAAACTCTGATTGTGTCTGCTCTTGAGCCCGAACGTCAAATAAATCGGCCCGCTCACCTTCCATGAACGTTCGTTGAGAGACGCCGCTCTGCCTGACGATCATGTGCGTATCAATACCTCACTTTGAGAGCGTTCTCCTCACTGCTACTTGTGTTCCGCGCTGATGTATACGCTTCCTCGCTGAAGGAGTAACCGCACATTACAGACCACTCGCATCGACGCGATCACTAGAAAACTGCTGTTCGCCTACAGCGAGAACGCCGTATCTACCGCGAGCCGCTGTACTACATTGTTCACCAGCAGCCCAAATCGCAGTGGCCGCAAAGTACATGCCTCTCTTGAATTTGGGCAGGGGTCACTTTAGCCGCGATGACTTGCCGCGGCACATTTGAAGTGAGCAAGCATATTAAAAATAGGCGGCGCGTCATGAAGAGCACGAGATGTATGCCAATTCGTTCGACTTTGTCGCAGTGAAGAATGTGTTTGACTTTTGGGTCATACCTTACCTTGCCTTGAGTTACAAACCCGATAAGCCGAGAGTGATGTTCTTTGCCCTTGGATGCAGATGAAAAAATGCATGCTCGACATGGCCGATAGGTTTGTAAGACTGTCCGATAACGTTTGTGTTTACCATGCCTTTCTGGCTCGAAGATGAGCTCGAAGAGATATCTTTGAAACATGAGTGTATTAAACAGGCATACGCCATAACTTCGGATGTGTTTGACTTGTTGGTGTCTCGCCAAATCATAAGTTTTCAAGGCGTTGCGATACACTGTGAATCGCGCGCTCCCCAGTATGTGTTGACTAGGAATTCGCGCATACTCTATGACCGCACCAAGTGCAGAAAGGCGTTTTCAGCGATCATTATCATTGCTGACTACAATCACATGGTGGAAATGAATTGGGAAGTGGTGCCAAGCAAAGGCGGCGGAATGCCGCGGTACGGCACCACACAACATTTTTATCTACACCTTACAGCTTCGGACAATGTTCTCACCTCAATGAAATCACGGATTGACCCGGAGATCATTCTCGAACGTCCCTGAGGGTGAAACTTGTTACATTGGCACCAAGCCGAGCCAACTGCACGGCGATGATGCAAAGGCGCTTGTTCGGTCCAGATGCGCAGTGGCATGGATCTTTAGGATGCCATTGTGGTCCTCTCTGCCGGTCGCTTTGTGCAGGACAAAAAGAGAGTTATGTCATGGGCGAAGTTGTTTCACGTGTGGACGATGAATCAAACATGGCCAAGCCCCTGGCGTTTGTCTTTGTTGTTTCCGCGATACAGAAGGACTTAATGGAATCCAAGCGCACGAAGATGGAAGGAAAAGACCCGCTCATGATCATACAACCGCCCACGATTGGTACTGCAGAGGTAAGCGAGTACAACGCCATGTCAGACATACGCGCGCAGCGGGGTAACGGCGCGAGCTCACGCTCATTAAGAGCATGGTGACTGCTCGGGAGCATGCTGGAGTGCCTGTTGATGCTGCTCAGCTCTCCACACTTCACGGCGTGGTGCCAGCGGCTGTTGGTGGAGACCGACATGCTGCGCGCTCTTGGAGCTGCCGCGTACAAAATCATGCTCTCGGCGTGCAGCCGCGATGCAGCGCGCCTCTTGCACGACGCTGCCGCCAACGCGTATGTGTTGCGCATTGCCGCGCACATGTGTAGCCAGCTGGGACGCCGCTGCTCGCACATTCACCCACATTCCACCGCGCTCATTTACACCATATGCCCCCATTGCAACAAGCTTCCCCTCGCGCGCGTCGTTCACCTGCAGAGCAATGATCGCGTCACTCCGCACCTCCGTCACGCTTCAGCAGACACCTGCTCCTGTGAGCTGGCCACTGGCGCCTTCACTCTTCGTCCAGCCAATTTTCACCGTCTTCAAGAAGCAGAGCAGCTGTATTTGAGGCCGCACCTATTCAGATCACGCCCAATTGACTGTGTCCTGAACTCCATGCTCCGCGCGTTTTTCGCGTCCAATTCCACCTCCAAGTGCGAGTCGCTCATTGAAATGCACTGCCCCGCTTTCCTCAACTTCCAAAACTGTAACGCCTCTGTCAAGCAGTGTCCCCTGCTATGTCTTCATCGCACCGCCATGCAGTTTTTCAATCGCATGGCTACATCCGTGACCATCCTATCTCTGACCCTGCATGCGTACATGTACGTATCCGGGATCTGAGAAAGATTGTAAAATCTACTACTGTGTGGCCTGTCGGAATGGACCGATGTGGAGGACTGTGACGTTTTAACCGATCGCGATTTGTTGATTATGCAACAGATGAACCAACAGAACATTCCAACGACCTCCATGACTCACAAAACAGTAATAAGGGTCTTTGCATTCCGAGATCGTATCGAAGGCGCCCTCAAACTGTAAAGTTCTATAAGCAGCCCCTATCGAATCACATCTAGTCACATGATTGAGGCCGCCGCCAACACGCGCGACAGAGCTCTGGCTAGTCATCTGCATGAATACTTGGAGCAAGTGAAGGAGCGACCGAATTAGAGTTCAATCAAGCCGTACCTGGAGCTTGTCGCTAGTACGGATCGAAGTCACGCCGCCTATCAAGATATGGGAAGAAATGCAGAACGCTTCGGTAATCTTGTAGTCTTTGGTGACGTTTTTTTGTGCTGAGGCCTTCCGCATGGCATTCATTAGCGCCTTTGGAAAGGTACGCCAGTGGAAACCGGCCTTTGAAGCATTGCAACTGCAACTAAAAGGCGATAGCGGTGGCGCTTTAGCACTACTTTATGTTTCCACCCTTCTTATTTAAGTCTCCTTTGTCTGCAGGGAGCAATGGATGTGCGCTTAAAATGTTCGACTCTCTGAAACAGGCTCAATTGAACTCAATTTTGAGGTGTACGGAACGTCTGTGTTCGGCAAAGTGGAATATAGTCTGTTCGCTTTGGAAACTAAGCTAGGCGTTGGGCTATTTGGGGCGCGCGGAGGGGGTGGCATCTCGCGCAGTTCAATTGTTGGGTCCTCTAGTTTTTGTAGAGGTTCTACTTCGCCGCACCACCCCATCTACTCTTTTCCGCGACCCTCTCTCAAAATGGCGTTCGTGCTAGTCTACGTTTCCATTTTCTCCCATGTTGCAATGCCAATCGCAACTCATCCAACCTCAATCATCCCATCATTTCTTCCCATTCCACACCACCGCCACTCTTCACCCATTTCTCGCCCATCACGCGTTCGCATCCTCCCTCTCCGTCTCCGCAAACGTCATTCTGTAGAAGTCAGGTAGGCAACCCTTCCCATTCTCGTATACCCGCCTCGCCCTAAAACGGCTTCACATCCCTCCCATCCTTCTCTCCTCCTCTCCCCTCAGAATCCCCTTCGCCGTACGCGCTGCCTCCGCCGCACTCCTAAACCCAGTCACTACCGGAGCTCCGACTCCCTCCCGCGGCACTTCCTCCACCACCTTCTTCATCTCCCTACGCCTGTTCTTCGGACGGCTCTTCCCATCCCCAACCCCACCACCCTTTGTCTTCGGTGTCACAGGGGACCCCTTCTGCACCGCCACCCTTCCCACACTTCCCTTCTCCGTCTTTCCCTCCACACCTCCTTTCACGGTCTCCTCTTCCACCAATCTTTGCCTCTTGCCCAGCTCCTTCACTTCCTTCTCCAGCACGTCTAACCTCTAGTTCATAACCCTATCCTCCTCCCGCAACTCTCCAACCTCCCTTCTCTCCATTGCGACCCCCTCTACCTCCAATTCTAGCCCCTTTCCCACCTCATCACCATCCCCTCTCCTCGCCTCACACTTATTTCCTTCATCGGCCACTTCCTTCTTCTGCGACATCCGACCAGCCGCCGTAATCACGTCCTCTTCCCGCCTTGGTGACGGCGTTGGCGGTACCTCCTTCCCCTCCAACAGCGCCAACAGCTCCTCATCTTTCACGTATCCGTTCGACATCTTCAGAAGAAGAAGTAGTGGATGGATCGACGTTTTTGCTGCGATACAGTGCAATCGAGTTTAGCTGTGCTGTCCACACCCACTGTCCATCCACACGGGCTATATCCAACTCCATGATCGTCCCTGTTTCCCTCATCCCATTTCCCGCCAAAACATCTACTGTACACCTCCGCACCTTCCACTATTTAAGCGCCACCCCTCTTTCGCCCTTACATAGTCCCCACCCTCCTCGCCTCCACCGGGGATATTTTTCTCTTCGGCCATAACCTCACTCGGTGGTTATAGCAAAACAGAAAGATATCGCCAGTGGAGGCAAGCTGGGGACTAGTGATTGTCCTTAGAGTAGCTCACCCTCCGTCTCGACTGGGGGCATCTTATTCTTCTATCACATCCTGTCTGGGTTGTGACAAAGAAAGAATATGTCACCACTCGACACCGGATGGGTAACAATGATAGCACGTAGAGTAGTTCATCCTCCCTCTCAGCGTCCACTGGGGATATATTGATGTTTTCTCACATCCTTTCCTGGTTGTGAGACAAGAGAAATACATCTCCAATGAAGACGGAGAATATAGTTGTGATAACACGTAACCGTAACAATGTAATGAAAAATAATTTTATGCTACTATCTCTAACCAACCTTTCGAACACGAGCTATGACATGAGCTGGGTTACTCGAGCCAAAGATGGCAGATCCAGCAACTAAAATGTTTGCACCGGCCTTCACTACTCCTTTCACAGTACTCAGTCCAATACCCCCATCCCCCTGTATCCTTATTTTTGGGTACAACTCCCTTGCATATCGCACCTTATGAAGACCTCCCTCCATAAACGCCTGTCCTCCAAACCCTGGCTCCACCGTCATCAACAATAACATGTCTACAACTCCTTCCTTCATAAGGGCTTCTACGAACTTTATAGACGTATTCGGGCGCAACGCAACTCCAACCTGCATTCCCATCCTTTCAATTCGGTTACATAATTCCTTCAACACCACGTTCTCCTCCTCAGTTGGTACCTCGCACTTTTCTAGTCCCTTAGCCACACTCTCGATATGAAATGTGACTCCGTCTGCGCCTGTTTCTGCAAGGTCTTTTATCCAGCGCCCAGGATCTGGTACCATCAGATGACACTCCAAAAACAATTTCGTATGCCTCCGCAACGCTTTCACAACAGGCGGTCCAACAGTAAGGTTCGCCACAAAATGACCATCCATTACATCTACATGCAGCCACTCCGCTCCAGCCTCTTCCATTGCACTCGCTTCATCTGAAAGGCGAGGAAAGTCTGAAGCCAAAATTGATGGCGCTATAATTAAACGAGAATCCATACTGAACATCGATAACTTCAGTAACGCCAAACCCGTCCTTCCCAGACACACCCCCCTTTTATACCTCAATAAAAAAGAAGATTATGGCAATCCGAGTGAAGCTATAGAATCCGTTCACGTCATTTATGAAGCCAAAATGGCTCCTTTCATCCTGTATTCAAGCTCCCTGTAACTCGTACTTTACAACTACTTTATAACTCAGGTTCGAAATCAGTTTCATTCATTGTACACTTTCTACTCTTCTACCTACTTTTCATAAAACATCATCACACTTTGTGGCTTGTCGTCTCATACAAGCCCTATCATTCATTCAGTACAATCACATATCATACATTTCGCTCACTTTCACAAAGTGAACCATGTTCCCGTTCTGCGCTTCCCAACCGTTTGTACTTAAGTATCACTCTTTACCCCAGCAGTTCTCCGCCCCATCTTCCATTTTCATCGTCACACAAAAACAATCGAACACTTGCAATGAACTCCCAGTCCGACATGCCTCCGACTCCGCCTCCGAGTCCCAGATACTCTGACGTCCCTCAGGCCTCATCTCCCGCCCGAAGGACTCGGGCCGTTATTGTTGGAAGGGGTCTTATAGGTACCATGCTGCCGAACGAACAAGATATGGTCATTTCCGCACAAGAATTCTGCAGCATGGCTGCTACCTCTCATCTTTCTGATGTACCGATACTAGTTTGTGGAAGAACGAACACCCTGGAGACCGTAATTCAGGCTTGCCCTTATTCGCTCAGAGAGAATCTCGTTTTCTTCCAGAATGGAGACATCATACCATTGGTTTCGAAGCTCGGTGTGGACAAATGTTCAAAAGTTGTCCTATACGTTGGTGTCCTCTCAAGAAACGCAGCTCCGCAGGATGGTGTCACTCCTCAAAGTCCGGATGGTCTCACTGGTGCAACGGGAAAGTGGGCCTCCAACGTTGCAGACAGGTTTAGATCTATGGGTCTCACTTGCGGGGTTGTCGACGAACACACATTTCTCGTAAGCTATTATGAAAAGATCGTGTGGCTATCAGCGTTCAACATCGTCGGGGTCTCAAGAGGTTTCATTCCTATCTACGTAGTCGTTACGGAGTGCAGTACGGTTGTGCTCACAATAACGAAAGAGCTGTTGAAGATAGTTTCGCTTAAGACAGGTACTACTTTCAACCTGGAAGAGACCGTTGGGCGACTTCTTGCATATGAGAAAACTTTCATTGGCTTCCCTACTTCTTTCTCCGACTTTCAGTTTAGGAACGCGTACTTCTACGAGTTCTCCCGCCAAGAAAGAAACATCGTAGGCGGTGACCCCGCTCCTTTTCATACAAACTACGTCAACTTTGTTAAGGAAAAGCTATCCCCCTCCCCATTCCCCCAGCTTTGAGGTTAGATCACATGACTTTTCGGTGATCTAGACCTTATGGATGTGAGTACAAAGTTTTTAAAGATAGTTAAACATTAAATATACTTTATCTAAATGACCTGTTCCTATTACATTACTTATATTGTTCGTCCTTCTGCGCTTCAAATATGCCGCTTTAAATCCTACATCCCTTATCACTAATACCTGTCTATGTTTTTGCTAGATGGAAGAGGGTCATTCCATATCATTGAAGTGCACGATACTAGTAACGAAACAAGTACAAAATTGTGATATTTCTGAAGAACTAAGCCTTTGCAATACTTGTTGCACTCGTATAAAGTAAGGTAGACCTTTTATACGGTTCATCTTCTAATGGAGATTGTTTTACTCTCCTTGATTTCTAAGCTCATGTTGAAGGTATTCATGGTTTTCTTTACCCACTTGAACCCGTACATATAATTTATGACTAAATCTTCCTTTCTTTACTGCAAATCGATGCAAAAGCTTCTCGTCGTAGTAACGTTTTAAAACAGTACTACAATACCCGTATATGGTCGTTCTTAGACTCTTTTTATACTACGAAACACCTTGTGAACATCAATCACATCCTTCTCATTCGTATACCCACACCCATTTGCAAAACGAACCCTTTCGAAAGCCTTCAAAACATGTATAACTCAGAAGTTAGAGCCCAAGAAGTAACTCCTCAGCAGCTGGCTAACGAAATATTCGAAAATGGCTACGCCGTGATTAGTGATATTGACGGTACTCTGAAAAGAGCTGGGGAGAACATTCCTGCCGAAACAGTCAAATGCATGAAGTACATCAATGCACGCGTTGGTTTCGGAATTGATACTGGGCGAGATATAGAGGATGCCGAGAGTTTCATGGAGCACCTGGGTGGCTACACTTTTGGCATCTCTGGAAACCAAGGCGCACGGGTGAGATTATCCAATGGTACTGAAATTGATCAAGAACTTGACAGGGAAGGCTACGAAAGATGTGCAGCCAAATTTGAGAAACGTGCACTCTCCTTAAATGAATCGCACGGACTTCACGAAGAGCTTCAACAAGCAGTTGTGAGCACTAGAAAAGACAGTGGACTCCCTAACTTTACGTACAATGGACTGTCGAAGTGGAAAACAGAAGTTAACTCCGGTATTTCAGAAGTGCTGACATCCTTTCCGAACCTGGTTGCGTACCTTCAAGATGAAAACTGTGACATAGGGGACATTCGTTTCACGAAAAATAGTGGGGCGCTGGCCTTGGTTGAAAACGACCCCCCAGTTCGACACGCATTTAATCGTTGCTTTCGGGAATGCTTCCAATGATGGCCCTCTATATGAAATGGCAACCCTGGCAGTTCATATGAAGGGAGAAGACCATCCAGCAGCGGTAACATATCTTTGGAATGCGGAGGAGGACGTGCATGAGACCATCAGAAGGGTGGCAGAACTGTACGGGTACAGAAAATGCAAGTGTCAATGGTTTAGAAATGCTCTCGGAATTTGTTTCAAGTACTACGATGTATCTAATATTTAGTTAGGATATTAAATCTCAGTAATAAAAGGGTCGTATATATCTCAACACCCTTTTATGATTCATGTTGTTTTTTATCCTGCTGCTTTTCCTCGTAGCCGTACAACAGAGCCACCAGCATAATTTTCGAATGTACATCCTCCACGATTTCGAACAGGTTGTGTACTCCACGCGGGATGCACTCTTCCTGGACGTGAACGCCGTACAAGCCTACCTCACGCAAAGGATCGTCGCTCAAAGCACTTCCGAACGTCACAATGTCATCCATATCAATAAATCTCGGTTCATTATCCACAAGATTTGCTCCTCCGCTTCCTTTTGTGTATCGCTTGTCCATAATCTGGCACTTTTATCGCCGGGATAGATAAAAAACGCATCCATCTTCTGCAACAGGTCCCCAATAGCAGAGTCCACTTCTTTTCTTCACTGCCACAGTTTGTTGTACACGAAATTGGGAAGGCCACTATCACTTCTGGTCTCCACGAACCCCTTCTCATCATCATTCACAATACCATGCCTCCTATTCAAATCCCTTGCCAGGAACAGTAGTCCGTCAACAGTGTGGTCAAGGGTGTGATCATTGAATGCACCCTTAATTTCCCTCTCGTCAGAGAAACGCAGGAAAGCTCCATGATTCGCCGAGACACCAAACTTATAGTCTCCGAGTCCTTCCAATTTCCCCTCCACGTCGCCCACATCACCCCCTGTGACAAGTCCAAAACCAACACGTTCGTCAATGAACTTCATACACTTCACAACTTCTTCTGGAATTGACTCTCCTTCTCTTCTCAACGTTCCATCAACGGAACTTAATATACGGTAGTACCGTAACCATTGGCATATATGAACTTAGAAAAGGTATTGGGTGAAATTTCCGCCAAGTCTCTCTGTTCCTCTGCCATTTTTCCTGATACAGTCACCATACTGGCACAAGTACCGCATAGACAGGAACTGTATAGACTTCTCATCTTCATACTTCTCTTCAAACCAACCTTAAGTGCAGTTCAGAAGTGGTAGGACGCTTCATGTTCAAATGCGAATTGAATGGTGCCACCAATGATGTTAACGATATTGAGCATGTTGCATGTTGCAATTAGACGCAACTGGACGAAAGACGTATGAAATTTGTTCAATTACTAGCCTGCTGCACCTTTTCTATGTTCATATGTATAGCCTTACAATAGTATACTATTCTTAATACTCGCAAGACACTCATAATTTACTAATCATCTCATCCACTTCGAGGCGCTCGCAGCCTCATTATTGGCAAATCGTCATCACTACTGCTCTCGAGCACTTCGGTTCTACCGGCCTCCGCTTCCACACAAATCTCGACGACCACTTGGTCTTCTTCCATGTCAACCGCCCCACCCTCCCTATCAGACAACAGTTCATCCTCCGCCTCGTCCTCCTCGTCACCATTGAGAAACGTTTGTCGGAAATCCCGTACCCGATGAACAGCATCAGGTAGCGCGTACCCCTCTGGTACCATGTACATGTGGTATCTAGCCAGCAAATCCATAGACTCAGGCCTATCCACCTTGTCCTTCCCACTTGCTCCAGCATGTGTCACATCACCACGGCCCACGAATATAGAGTACGGTGGGATGATTATCTTCTTCGCTGGATACATCTCCGACATCACTCGCAATAGTTGGTTGTTCATCCCCAACAGTCGATGGCTTCCAGCTCACCCAGAGAGGAAAGCCCTCTTTCCCAGAGGCCATTAAAAAGTATCCGGGGTTACCAGTATTCATTGTTTCCTTCGTAACGAGACCACTGAAGTCGATGTGCAGCGTCTGGCGCTTGCACTTTCTCGTGGTCCCCAGAAATCGACCACCAGTTTTCGGAGTGTACATCTTCACAGCTTCCACTTCATTGTCCCATAGTCCCAAAGCCGCAGCAATTGTACCCATTCGAACATCAAGTAAAGCACGCGACCTTACAACCCACCTGGGCTCCTCATTATCCTCCGGCTTCTCCACCGTACCCCAACGTGTCGACATTACTCTCCACTCAAATGGTCCAACGCTCCCGTCCTTCCATCCTTCACCATGGTTGATGATTTGAACAAACGACTTCTGTTCCTCCCATTTCCGTATATCCGGCATCGCTCCATACTCATTCTCGAAGAAGTCCACCAACTTCCCCGACACATCTCCGAACTCCCGAACTTCTTCCAACTCCTCCCATTTAGAGACACCATTATCCGTCGCAAAGCTATCAAGCACGCAATATCCATTCTGCCTTAGCTCGGCTTGCATTCGGGCCAAGAACATTTGCCCAAATTCGTCATGCTCCTTCGTAGCAACCCACAGCACCTCTTCATCATGTATACCTGTCGGCCGAGTACGAGGATACTGCATACCAAATGTCTCCACCCGTAGGCGATGTTCAGCCCTTGCAGAGTGCCAAAACACAACATGGTGTACATATCTGAAATCCGAGACACTTAGCAGCTTCGACCTATGTGCCTTCGGCAAGTGAATGACTCTGAGCCAGGGATCCTTGTGCTCAATTACGTTCTTCCCTTGCCATTCCTGTGGTCTCAGCCTGACATACCGGCACCATGATGAGTTCGCTGGGCCATCATATGGGTCTCCTCGAACAAGTCCGTGCTCCTCAGATTCCGGGAGGCTGTAGGTAACTCGTCATCAAAAGACCCCCCACCTGTCTCTTGCTGATCGTCTGGCGCAGCATCTTTCTCGACGGTGACAACCCGTGGAACTGTCACAGCAAGAAGCTCTTCGTCATCCACAAATGCAGAACTGCCTGCGTTCTCTGCATTCGCTCCCTCTCCCAATGCCACGAACTGAACCTTCATCGACCTTCCTCTCAGCACATGTTCATTTAGTTGAGACATCAGGTCATCCGGTGTCATGCTGTTCAGAGTGGATCTCATCTGTTGTGTGAAAGTCTTTCTCTGTTTTTTCCTCGGCGGAGCCCACTGTTCCTCTTCAGAGCTATCCAGAACTTCTATAGCACCTCGATTTCGGCCGTGCTCAATTTCTTTATAACTCACCTGCGCCCGTTCTCGTGCACTTCTTCGCGGCTCCCCTTCGTCACTGGCAGATGTTGCAGCAGCAGCAGCGGGAGTCCTCCTCTTTGTCACGGACTACTTCACTGGTGCGGGGGGCGGAATGACCTTGAGCATCGTCCGCAATCGATTCTGAACGGAAGTCGTGGCAGTTCTAATTGAGTTCGTCCTGTTCCGAACACGCGGCAATGTATTGAAGTTCACAACTTGTCCCAAAAGGAGCTGATACACAGCTGCGTTGCTCTCTGGGTCTTCAACGTCATCTTCATTCGATGGAGCAGAAAGAATGACTTCGCGTTTCTGGAACACTTCCATCGACTCTTCCTCGTTTAGTTCAATTTTCACTGCTCGAGCCGAGCGGAACATAGACACTGCTCTATTATAAAAGAAACCTCGAACCTCCTCAAAGCTTTTCCATTGCTTTGTCTTCGTCGACTTGCCCTCAAATAGAAACATCTGAAGACAATCAAGAGTGAAGGAAAACTACTCGGCATCCAAATCATATAGCGGAGTATGGGACAGATGTGTGAGACCTATGTCACTCACAATCTCACATATATCCTCGAAATGGGCCAGCATTCCCTCACGAGACATGAGTTGCAGGGCGTAATTGGCATATCTCAGATACTGACGCTCTTGCACAGTCCCAATCAGGTGGCTCTCCTCCAACACTTCTGTCACTTCTGCAGGATCCACGTCTGCCGGCGTCACCCCCTCAACATCTCCAATAAGAATGGCGACCACACTAACTATACAGTGTATCTTGTCTGCGAACATCATCTTTCGCATGGTACTCGTCGACTCATTGAGGTACGAAGCAACACATAACAATTCCTTCATCCAAATGGGCCTCCCATCTTTTCGTATCAGCAGATTGCAACGCCAAAACGTGGCTAATCGCTTCCACTTTGGTGCACCAGTCGCTACGAAATATTGTATAGCTTTCAGACGATGCAAACCATCTACAATGAAGCATTTCTTCGTTAAACGTCCCTTGTCAGTATCCCTCTCTCCCGTAGTAGCATCTTGTAAGGCCACCACTGGAGAACCCATCGACTGCAATATCCCCCGCTCCTCCATACTCTTCGCAAGGGCTTCAACGTGGCTTTTACTTACTCCACGGAGTAAATTGGGCGGAGTGTCCACGAGAGTGATGTCAACAGTAACAGCAACCATCCGGTAGTGATTGAGGTTCACCTTTGGGACCTTTTGACGAATTCGTCTGTACGTCTTGCTCCAAGTATGTGTCCCTTGTATTCCAGACCGCTCGCCAGAAACACTTGAACGTGCCATTCTTGCGGACAGAAGCACAACGTCATCGTCATGCTGCTCCGCAGTTTGTGGTGCAGTTTGGGGTACAGATGGACTAGCTCCTTGTGTGGATTGCGCATCCGCGTCTGGAAGGGGACGTTTTATGATCTCATCTTCCTCTTCTTGCACAGCAGTCCCGTGCTGAACCGTCTGTTTGGACGCAGATGTTTCCCTTGTGTCGACGGTCTGATTCATCGCAGGAGATGCCCTTTCCAACGCAGTGGGCTTCGTAGCGGAGGCAGACTTTATTTGGCCTGTCCGCTTCGTAGCTGGAGATGATCTCGTCTCCATAGTCCGTTTCGTAACAGACGACGAACCGGCCCGCGGAGGTGCTACTGATGCGCTACCTCTCGGTGTTGATGAAATTCGAATTGGCTCCGTGCGGCTTGCCGGCGTCATCACCTCACTCATAGCGCTCACCGTTCGTCGCTTGGACGCCGGAATGCTGGCTCCCACCGGTTCCATCATTTTCTCATCCCAAGGAGCGGCCGTCCGGAGATCCTGGATGCATTGTGGAAGATCCAGGCCCTCCGCCCGGTAAGGGTAGAACGTCTGACCGCTTCGACTGATAAGAATATTATGAACCACCTCAAGATCTGGGTCCAATTGCTTCCCGTTCAACTCGCGGCGTAGAACACTTCCAATTCCATGCAAAAAGGCTTCCCCGACTATCACCTTTCCTTCATTCTCAATATCCATCTGCAGAGAAACCCGCATTTCACCTTGCAATGATCGAGTGCTCCCCCGAGTGCGAGGAGCCACGCTTTGCGTACGCTTTCGAACACAAGTGGGCTTCATGTTGAGCAGCTATTGCAGTGAAAGGTGTATATCAAAAATACGCTCGCTCTGGACGATACAAGAACGGAGGCGAGTCTTTAAATGGCGACTTACGCTGGGCAACCCCGCTTTCCGCAGCTCCTCCCAGCGCACTGCCAGTCTCGTCCGTGTCCTTTCCGTGGCCGCTCGCACGCTGATTGCACGCTTTAGAGTCGTAGAGTACGCGCAACGATGACTCACGCGAGCAATAGTAGCGCTCCCTAATCGTGCTCTTCAAATGCTTAGCATAGTAGTCAAGAGTACACTCATTCACATTCATGTACAGCCTACTCCCGCCAATACACGTGGACAGTGGCGCCAATGTACCGGCGGCCGGGTGTAGCGAAATCACTGCGGGGGGGCGTGTTTTGGGAGGTCTCCGGATGGTGCCAGAATGTGACCAGAACGTGCCCGCGGGCGGGGGGGAGGGTCGGTCGTGTTAGGGTAGCTACCCTAACACGACCGGACCCCCTCGCCCGCGGGCACGTTCTGGCCACATTCTGGCGCCTTCCCGGGACCTCCCAAACCACGCCCCTTTGCACTTCCTGTACCCACTGCGCCACCTCAGTGCACCATCCCGTCTTCTCCACCCTCCAGACACTCCCTAATTCCCACGCACACCACACCTACTCGAAGAGGATGGTGTCGAGTGTCAATGATATCGGGGACTCTATGCATTTTGCGCCTTGTTCAACGACGGGGGCTGATATACTGGATGCACTGCCGATGGCACGGCGGCCGCCCTTGGAGGCAGCAATACTTAAGAGCGCCATCGATAGCAGTCTTTTGTAGTCTAGTGGTAAGCTGTGAAACAACTTATAGCTTTCAGTAAACTAATCTTTACGCCAGTCACCGACTGTGGACGACGCAATTCCATCCCGGAGCCGTAAGTTCATTACGCGCATGCAGCTCATCGGAGGGACGCCGCTGTGATCGCCAGCGACCGCGCGCAACGACAGTCTCACTCCGAACCCACGACACCGACCGCTGCTGACACCAGCGTGTGAAGGGCGTTGCGAACACGCTTCACACCTTTCCGTACGTGCTCTCCCTCTCCTCTTACCACCTTTGTGCCACAAAAGCAAAGCATCACAGTTCGTAGCCTCTATCGCAGCCTCGCCTGCTCTCGAAGATTCTGTGGTAGGACACCTCCCTCGCGCGCTCGCTGGTCAAATGCCATGTTACACAATTGCCACTGCCTGGTGCATATACTGCTGGTGGCCTTGATCAAGACAGGAATGGGGACTACTGTACCAGGCTACTCAGCGAACAGAGTGGTGCTGGCTGAGTAACCCTCTCAGTCTACCATTGAGTGGGTTACATCCCTGCTGCATCGTGTAGAACAGGTGGGAACCACTCAATAGTACAGATTCGGTCACTGATTCAGTGAAGTGTAGCACCTCGGAAGGGAGATGGTGATCGCAGAGAGGGTAGGTGTGGTGCGCGTGGGAATTAGGGAGTATCTGGAGGGTGGAGAAGACGGGATGGTGCACTGAGGTGACGCAGTGGGTATAGGAAATGCCGGGGGGCGTGTTTTGGGAGGTACCGCGAAGGCGCCAGAATGTGGCCAGAACGTGCCCGCGGGCGGGAGGGGTCGGTCATGTTAGTGTACCTACCCTAACAGGACCGGACCCTCCCGCCCGCGGGCATAAAATCGCACATTTTTCAAAAAATCCCGCAAAACGCGCTCGCGGGCGGGGGGGTGTCCGGTCGTGTTAGGGTACCTACCCTAACACGACCGACCCCCCCCCCGCCCGCGAGCACGTTCTGGTCACATTCTGGCGCCTTTCCCGGACCTCCCAGAACACTCCTCCCGGGACTTCCGGCAGTGATTTCGCTGTACACGCCGTGCACATATATCAAACTAGAGAAAACTAGCGCTCCACACTCACTTGATCCGCGACTATTAGCACAATAAGCGACCTTTCCAATAGCTCCGAATCGCGAAGTGGCCGACACGCGACGCTATCGCCCCAGCTCAAAGCGGCACGGACACCGACATCAGAAGGGAGCGGACACCGACACGAACGAGACTGGAAGTGCGCTGGGAGGAGCTCCCGAAAGCGGGAGTGCCCAGCGTAAGTCGCCATTAAAAGGCTCGCCTCTGTTTTTTGCGCTGAAGCGATGGAGCCCACCGATGATGGAGAGGAGATACATCCTATCGACATGAGTGCTCCGCCTCCGGCGTTCCATGCATATGTCAGACTTTTCTTGGTTCTTCGCGATGATTTGGCAAACAGCGATAGAGGCCCTGATCGGCCACGGGATGTGGGGTTTAGAGGGCTAATAGAGTTCTGCGCCGAGAACTATAGGGATATTCCGGAGGAAGGAAGATGTTTGAGGAGGCCACTAACTCCAAGAACCTGCAGAACTTGACACTGCAACAGCTGCGAAAGAGTGTTGTGAATAACAAACCTGTGGAGCAACGATATCTTGTAACGAAGCTTCTTGACAAGAAGGATGGGGATGAGGACCAGAGACTCCGCGATTATTTTCTTCTCTCTATGGATATGGGTATATACCTACCGGTGCGATTCCTAGTTGGTTATTTCATGACCAGGAGAAAGCAGGTTCTGAAGACCACAGCGTTTATCCCACCAACAGCTGCGAGCGCATTTGAGGTGGTTATATACTTATCATACCTCGGCCACATAATGGGAGAGAACGACAACATCAGAATGATGAAGAAGAAACAACCGAAAAAGAAACGAAAAGTGAACTATGCAGCATCTATGTACATACCCACTTTTACGTCGTTCTCCAAAGACAACTGTGATCGACTGGGATTCGCTATCAGTGAGGTCGTATGGGCATGAAGTTGTTTTGCGGCTCATCTTGGATACACGAACGTTCAGCACATGGTGAAACCATATATTTACATGAATATGCAGACGTTGAAGTATACAGCGCTAGAGACACGGGAGTCTGGTTATGCCCCGCCAAGCCAGATTACTCGATTCAAAACATAGGATGTGCCACAGAGCAGTAGTAGTAGATCGGTGGAGACCTTCAGTGATGAATGCGATGCAAACCTCCGAATACTGGTTTACTGGTTAAGGAATTTTTGAGAGACCTCGAAACCATATGCACCCTCGATAGCCTCTATAGCTTACCGGTTGATCAGATGAGGAACTGTATAGAGTTTTCGGAGATACGGATGGATACCGTATCTGGTTCTGACTCCGGTGAGTTACCTGCACGATTTCAGAACTTTTCGGAGTTGCTATGAAAACCGATACAGGATATGCGTCATGCGGCATGGTTCAATGTGGGCATTCACGCGAAATCCGATATTGAACTGACAAAAACTCCTAAAACTTCCGGTAATGCCGAACCTTCTTCGACCAACTCTGCCCCAGCCCCACCTCGTCGAGAGTATATGGACCTCGTGAGCTCCGATAGCGACGACTTCGAGAAGCCGGTGAATCGTGCGGAGCATGAATCTCGGGTTGCCGGGTACAACATCCAAAAGCCTGGTATTGAGCCGCCCATGAAGGGTATATCCAGTCTCCTTCGAATGAATATGGACAAGGTGTGGAAGGGGATGAGAAACTCACACTTTGTAGCGTACAATTGTGACATGAAGGACCTGGGGCACACACATGAAACATTTGTGAATCATAGTGAGATTTTATGGGGTGAGGCACAGCTTGTCCTAACAGACCCTCCCTTTAACACTCGAAGGAACAGGAACAAACGGAATAGTGCTCACGATGTCTTCAGTGAGGATGACGTGATCAGTACGGCAGACTTAATAAGTTCCGGGCTTCGGTCAGGTGAGCATTTCATTATATTCTGTGCCATGGCACAGTTTCATGTTTGGCACAGGGTACTCTCGGAAACGGCGAGTACGAAAGATGACGCTGGAAGCGAAGGTAAGCCAGAACTCATGCCTTCGTTTGAAGTGGATGGGAATCCACTGGTGTTCATCCGGGATCGAAGTAATGTTGGCGGGAATCCACAGAAGTTTGGGATACAGCCCGTAACGGAGTACGCCATTCATGGGGTGAAGCGTGGATTGCGACCATCCGAGAAAGCCAGTCTTACTCCATTTGAGGAGAACAATTTCATTCCTTCTACTTTCCCAGCTAACAGGAATGTAATTGACCGAGTGCCGAAACCGAGAGCGGGGGAGTGGTTGACATGGAAGGTAAATGAGGCAGGTAGTTCAGTACCAAGTGCGCAGTACATGAGGCCGGAGCAGAAGTCCAGGGAGTAGATGAAAGAGTTGATATGTCGGTTCACAAGACCGGGTGATCTTGTCATGGACATGTTCGCGGGAACTTTTTCTACGGGTATGGCGTGCCTATCGCTGACAAAGCATAGGAAGTTCTTGGGGTCCGAGAAGAATTGGCCATGTTTCAGCCATGCGAAGCACCATATAACGACTCTTACGGCCGAAATTCTTCGCGGGGGGAAGAATGACATCGTGGTAGAACAGGAGGTGGTGGATGCTGCTTCAACGACTTATGAACGGGTTCCACATCGGGACCGAGGTCGGCTTGAATGGGAGGCTCCATTTGAATACCTCAGTACCAAGTGATGCCTGCACATATTACTCAGTTCCTAGGAAGAAACTGGAAGGACTGGGAGTTTGTCGACAAGTGTGGACAGCATACTGTAGATCTTTATGACGAGAAGTACCGAGGAGCTCTGAATCTAGTGGATATGCATATGCTGTTGACTGTTGAAGCCAATCGCTATCGCCTACATGTAGCATCTTCTAATATTCGACATCCCCGTGCTGGTATGGGGATATTCACGGAACATACGATATTGGCTGGGGAAACTATCTGTCATTTTTATGGAACTTTGGTATACACGGATCTGACGAACCGGAAGGAAAGACACTTAATGTATGGAAGTGGTTGTCTCGGAGCAACTCCTGTGCGGTACAAGTTGTTTTTTATGATGGTCACTGTGACTGGTTCGGAGTTTCTGCACCTGAGGAACAGACCAGGACAGGCTCAGGATAGAAAGGAGAGCGACGTCTACATTGTCCTTGCGCCTTTTTGTATGGAGGGCTACATTAACGACGCCGGATATCATGCCAAGGATCCCGATTTATCGCAGCCCCGGTCGCACAGGACTCGAAGTGCCAATGTGCAGATGGTGGAAGCAAATTCAGTGATACAGTTTAAGTCCGACATTTCTAACTATGCTCTACTTCGTTGTAGAGCAGTAAGAGATATTGAGAGAGGCGAAGAGTTGTATTTCAACTACGGAGAGCAGTACGCCCGGGACTGGGCTCTGACATTGGAGCAATAGATGAGTGCAGTGCCGAATAGAAAGTAAATATGCTTGTGAATGTTGCAGCTCCCTGCAATACGCGTTGTACCTGTATACTGGAGCTCTTCATCAATTTGTACCGGCGATATTTGCGACCCATTGGGCACCTCAAATTCCTAAAAAGCAGGAACTGCGGAGTCTCCCGGAATATCTGAACCATGCACCCCCCCGCCCCCTTTTCCCCCAGCAATTTCGTTCCATTACCCCGTTTATCTCCACAAAATGGGTATAACGCCGAGAAAGCGAAATAGTACGCAGCGGAACAAGAGCGGACAGAAGAAGAGAAGAGCATCGGATGATACGAATCAGGCTACAAGCACCGTACTTCCTAAACAGAAGTCGTCCTCGACTAAGGAGAGAGTCAGTGGGCGTCCTTCTACAGTACTCTCTCGCCCATCTTGCAGCGGAGTGTCTTCCGGGATTGCGTTAAGAATTCGTGGATCAGCGAACGATGACGTGCCGTCAAATGCCGATAATGCAAATCTTGCATCTGTGTCTGCTCCCCAAGAAGATGAGGTAGCTCGGCCCAGCGGGTCAGGACAGGAGGGCATGACAACTGGAACTGAAGAGGTTCGTATAACACCAAAACCTTCACGTTCCCCTACGATATTGAAGGCCGAAGCTACTGGGGCGCGAGTTAATCTGCCCGGTGGATCTTGACAACAAGGGACAATGACGAGAAGTCGTGAGAACCTTAATATATTAAGATCGCCACGTCCCTCTCTGTCTTCTAGAATTGGGGCCGCTTTGAATCGTATTATGCCTCGCAATGGGTCCGGAAAAGGGAGAAATACAATAAGAAATCGAGAGACAACTGATAGGCGAGTTACTCCTCGACCTTCCTCTCTTTCCAGAACGGGGGCCGTAGCAGCTCGTACGAGGCCCAATGCATCTGATATACGATGCCATGGGGAAGGACAGACACGGGAGTTGGAGCTTGGAGCCGTGACAAGGGTGAACACAGAACGCCTGCAGCCTCTCGTGTCTAAGGGTATGGCACATGAGGATAGTTCCGATAACGAAACAACACCGAATCCTGCGGCATTACTGGGGCCTGTCGCTGAAGAGGCTAGGGAAATACTGAAACATATCCACACTGGTGTGAATTCAACCTCTATGAACAGACGTGATCTTTTAAATGAACTGAGTTGCTTGAAAGAAAAGGTTAAGACGCTACAAGAGGACTTGATGGTTCGGGTTATTCTAGTGAAGTCACCCAAGATCAGAGTAAGGCTTTGAAAAAGAGGCTTGAAGAGAAGGATCTAGTCATTGAAGGGCTAAGGGGGGCACTGAAACAGGAGGGAGATAGGAGTACACATGCTGGTGAACCTGGGCAGACAGGTCGAAAGAAGCATAAAATTGAGGTGTGCGACGAGTTTCGAGGGGCTGCTCGAGCAGTGTATCACAACATGCTGACGTGGGCAAGGAGAGAAACAATTGAGCTATGGCTCGAAGGTGAGTCGCTCACTCGAAATTGGGGAACCGTGTCGAGAAGGTGGAAGACGCAACTGAGAGCGGAAAAGGGCTTATTGAGCCGGAAGAAGGTGGTTCATACATGGTTCTTAAAAACCCCGTGGAGCTCTTGGGCAGTTTTGGCATGTTCACACCATCGGTAGAAGGGGGGCCAGATGCTTTGCTGAAGAAAATGGTTGAAAGCGAGTTGAAGGAGTTGAGCTGGGAAGGTATTAGAAAAGCATCTCTTACCGACAGGTGTATACTGGAACTTTGTGGAGATATGTGCCTTAGGCAGAGAATGCGGCAGACCATGAGTGACGTCGTGGCCGTTCGGAAGAGAAATACGAGGGATAAACTATTTCTGCTCCTGGGGTACGATCTGAGTTGGAGAAGAACAAAGCTGGTAGAGGAGAATGCTGACGAACTCACAATGCAGTTGAAAGAAGTGCAGGAAAACATACTGCGTCTCGACGAAAATGGTGTACCGAACACTTCATGGTGGAGAAAAGCCCCATTTGTTCGTCTAAAGTACTCCAATGCGGACAATGTGGAGTATATGCCAACGGGAGATCAAGACTTGTTCTTCCAAAACCGTGTTGAGGTACAAGTAATAAAGCAGTTTATTGGGTATGATGTGGAAGACAAGGATACGGGCACCTTCTTAGATGGCACAATACTGTTGCTCGCACGTTTGGACGCTTGGGTGTTGACGGTTGTGAACCTTCTAAGTACGGATATATCAAGGGTGGCCAGAGACAGAAACTGTTTACAAAGAAGTTTGCCCAACTGCTACCTCTGTGTTTAAAGAATGTTCTGGGGGATGTTAGGCAACGTGTCTTGAGGACCAATTCCAGCGAGTTTCATAATTTTGGAACGACAACGGAAGATTGGACTAAGGTTCTTGGTAATGACATGAGAGAGGCTACATTTGGATATCGAATGCCGTCGAACGGAAGACTTTACCTCACTGTAAAAGAACAATTTTTATTGACAATGTGAGCCGAAGATTGGGGTCTATTAGCGATTGTTTCGTTGGTGAATGCGAGGAAGGGGACATGGATTTCAAGGAAATGGACATGAACGATTTCGGAAGTAGCACAGGATCACAGGAAAAGGCACCACAAGGTGAACATGTAGAAGATGGAGCCCTTAATGTTTAAGGATGTACAAAATCAACGTGCTCAGTTGGTCCTTCATCTGAATCATGATAGAATCGGTTGATGTAGAATCGCTGTTGAAACCATTGAAGTGGAGGACAAAAAGGTGGAGCAGGGTAGTTTGATCGAACAACATGGACAGTTCCCTGTATTGCAGAAGCCGGAACCATCCCGTACCAAGGAGGTAACTCTACGATAGTCTCCGCTTTGGAATGACGAGGGAATGGAAGAGCGTGGTCCTTTTCATCGTTTGTAGCCCATTGTAAACATATGCATTTCAATATGTGGTCGATGTTTGTTGGGGGGGTAAAACCTCGAGATACCGGACAAATGCCACCTCTGGTGCGGTAAGTGCAGAATCAAGGAGAGATATTCGAATCAGAGCGACTACCTGGGCAACCCAAGTCTCTGAATCTTCTCCGCTTACCAACATAGTGGAAAAGTTTGGCTTTCTACTGGGATCAAATGCTGGAGAAGCGAAGACTCGTTGGATGATGGGGGATTTGGGTCGTCCCAGCTTAAGTGCCTTAGAAGACGCATCGAAGTGTTCAAGAGTCGGAACGAAACCGCCTTTCACGAAGGCCGAATTCACCAGAGTTATCCTGGACTTTTCTGCGAAGTATGTAATAGAGTGTTCATCCAGTGTTTCTTTCACGAGACTGAGGAAAGGAGGAAGGGCCTGTTCACCAATTTGGTCAAGAATCGACCTTGTGTCCGTACTTGAGAACATCTCTCTAACAGCAGTCCATGTTTTTGAACTGGACATACTTGAAACACAATGTTGAAGAGCTCATAAAGTGAAAGAACGCCCTCTCATTGCAAATCGAGGGAGCTGTGTGGAAGTTCCTGGTAAACCTGGATTACGCTGGTAAGGAGTATTGCCATTCCATTGTTTTCTAACATTTCCGTGCTCAATGGAGCTAATAGTCTCCTCCACAGCCGTTTCTGTTCTCCTGGACGTCTTTTTGTAGCGTCTCTTAAATAGAAGGTGTGCATGTTCGTATATGCCTGCGTCGTAGTACTTGATACTTCCCAGACGGCGAATATCGTCCACGAGATGATCGAGAAGATAAAACTTCAGAGTTCCTAGTCTGGAGGGATAAAAATCCGCCACAGTCTTTGTTGCGGAACGCTTGAATGCTTCAATCTCCGAACTAAGACACAGGAGAGAGCTTTCAAGGCAATACGGGTCACGATTGTATCTGAATAAGGTCGCAAGCAAGTCCGAGTACTGAGAGAAAACGATTGTGATTGGGGCAACGTCCTGTTTTCCATGGAGGAAGAGACCAGATCCAAGGCGACAGCAAAAACAACATTAAACGCAGGAGCGCCGGCGAGTGTGGCGCCAAGAAGGAGTGCGGCAGTAAGCAACGCAAGATCAACTGTAACCACCAAAGCACCACGGGGAGCGACAGTCGCGGGGAAAGGGCCACGAAAAGCACTCAGAAACAACACGAGCGGTTCGAAAAAGAGGGTATGCGAGACAGGCGAAAGATGTGGAATAGAGAAGGTAGTGGTGTGGGACGGGACCAAAGCAAAGAAAAAGATCGAAAGGGAGGGTTTTGTCGCAATGTCCAGCGTGCAAAATGGGACCGAGTCCATGCTCGGCATAGATATAGCGAGTGTGCAAACCTCGCAGTAACAAAACGATAATTTTGCCGTCAGAGCTGAGACTGATTCAGCCAAGAAAAAGCCACTGCCATTACCACCCAAAGCTCGTATTCATCAGGGAAATCATCGCAGGTCTGGGGCCATCATTAGAAACAAAGTGTGAGCATGGTGCGAAGCGAATCCAGGATTCGCGCTCTCGTCGGTGGGTCCAGGACGACGCGGGGACAGTGCAGCTGCGAGGCAGTATTGGAATGAAAGCTCAAAATTGAGGATCGGACGGCGGCGCACGCGGCAGTGTTTGGTGTACGCGGTTCTGAACGGAGTGGCGAGGATGGCGGCGGAGGATGTGGGTAGGGATTTAGATTTTCATGTGAAGAAAAGAAAATTCCAGTTTCGGTCGGTGGGGAGCGTACAGCGAACAATGCAAGAGGTGAATGTTCATTTGAAATATCGGAGAATTCGGGATCCCATATTCTTCAAGGACAAGTTGTCATGGCTGGGATCACGGGAGGAAGGTGTATTCGTGGTTCGTCTTAGGGTAGGCAATGACGTGGACCATTGCGTAAAGGTTGATGGTTTTGCGAGGAAAATCGTGGATGTGGAAGATGCGAAAACCCTGCAGTTGTCAAAGGCAGCGCTTATGGCATGTGGTGGGAATGGTATCGAAAGAATGTACGTAGCGGAAGTCCGAGAGTTGTACATGTCCAAGTGAACAAATGATCAACCCCGAACGATCCATTGTTTCGGTGCGATAGATAAAAAACATGAATGTGGAACGTTGCGAGGAGAAGCCTGTTGCATTCGCTTCGTTAAACCATCAGAAATATTATATGAACTGCGCACGAACCCACTGTCTGAAATGGTTCTCGATTTGAAGCCTTCTCGTGCGGCAGCTATATCCAGCATCATGCGTTTCTCTGATGTGCGCGATCCTTTAGAAATAACATCAAATAGAGACTTGTTGTCCGTAAGTAGTGTGAGATAGTGCGCGCGAGCGACTACTCAAGAGAATGTCCGGGAACGGTGGTGTGGATGCGCGGCACACGGGGTGTAAGGCCGTGTGAGCTGCCGAGTCGGAAAAGACGGTCGTTGAAGGTGCGGAGTAGTCCACGGCACTCTGTGGTGAAACCGAGTACGGAGACACGCGCAGTCCAGAAAGGTACCACGCGCCTAGCCAGAGAGCCGGTGCAACGGTAGTGATATCGCCGCAGAACAGCCTGTGCAGGTCTTAGACAAGCTGGGTTCCTACTACGACTTAGGATCCGTGCCACGGGAAACAAGACGAAGAACCTAGTAGGAAGCACCTTGGTTTACTGTCATGGTGGCTACAGCCGAGCTGGCGAAAATAAATACCTCGTCTGGCGTCGCCACACACGTGTACGACTTACCGATCACGGGGCACTAGCTGCCACCGGCATACACGTGGACTACTACTACTACTATATCTACTACAACAATGTCATCCGACGAGCGGGTTTCCTTACAGTGCCACCACTGCAACCGTCACGGCACAGTATCTTACGGACCCCCCTTCTTAGCTTGTTGTCCGTCCTCGGACAACGATTCCCTCAAAAACGCTAAATCCGATTTCGGGATCTACATCATACAGTGCCCCACCCAGTTCGCCTTGTTTTTTGCTCATAAAACTTCCGACTTCCGGTGCCGCCAGCTCTTGCTTTTCTAAACAAATCCTGTCTCCTCCTCCGCAACGGTTCCTCACAGCTATGCCTCAGAGTGGTAACCAATGGGTAAGTCCGGATACGGAGTTTGAGCATCGACGCTTAGGCAACCGCAACCGAGTTGGCGCGCGCTCAGTGGCACTACCGTACTCGGTTAATCATTATGTATCCCTTGGCGGGGAATTCTTCGACGCTCAGCGGTTTGCAGCAATACCATCGAATCCCGAAAGGGGGTACTTCTCCAGCAACAAACGCCTCCGTGATGGTGCCTGGAAAGCGCGGTGGGCCCACATGCGAGTTAATCCTCTTCATTCCGACATCGGTGTCCGCCTGGATCCTGGTCTTCCAACGGATATGCCATGGGTCCGTTGTCTGCCGGAGCGAGAATACCAAAGCCGCCTGGTCGCGATACTACTCCTGCTTCGCGCTCAGTTTGGAGATCCCTCCGTTTCGGTTGCCGCAGGACACTTCCCTCCTCCTGGTCATAACATCCTCGGCTTGGTAGCGTGGACACCGCCGTTCGATGAGATATACTTCTTCTCGAATCGAGACCACTGGGGCGATGACGTTAGCACCGAAGCTCGCATCCGGGACGGCCATGGCTTCTTCTTCTCTTGGCACAACCAAGAATTCCATGATCTGCTTCGCCCTTTGCGCCAAGGTCGTTATGTCACAATTCCGGAATCGGGTGTCTTCGCGGTGAGTCGGTATCTCTGCGTGCCGACGCCAACAATCATCTCCTACTTTTCCGCGTTGTTACTGACCGAGAACCGCCTTGCCACCCTTGCGTGGCAGGTACTGAACGCGGAGTGGATCGTCTTGGCATTCCTGAGCTTTCTTTTTGCCGCCCGATACGGTATGCGCATGCAGCTCAAGTTTAGCGACTGGAGACTTGGTCACGATCGTGATTTGAATTGCCCCGCAGGGCGTCTCTTTCGCCTCCCACCTGAGCTAGTGCGTTTAATCCGTGACGTCGGAGTTCAAAACATTGTTCGAGGAACGGAGTTCAAGGCTTCCGAAGCGGATTCTCTCCTTGACTACGTCTGTCAGATCGATTGGGACAGGACTCCAAGACCGGGCTTTCTTTGGTATGATTACGACTCCGACAGTTTTCCGGACATCCCTCGACATCCTGTGATGCGAGATGATGGGAAAGAGTACTTGCACAACCCTCCGTACCTTCCCGAGGCGGAATGGATGGATGCTCCTAGGAAGAGCGTTCAACTATACTTTCCGAGGGCGGCAGGGTTCGTAAAGGAGTCACTACCTGGTGGGCACCTCGGTCCTGTTCTTCGCTCAGTGCTGCTTGATTCTGATCCGGTCATAACTGCGGCTGCGCAGGTCTTCCCGAAAGAATCCGTTTTGGAAGGCAATACGGAGGACGTTCAAACTGCAGTTCCAGTTTCAAGTCCGAACATCGAAGCTCCAGAAAATGAAGTTCAAAGGACGCAAGTCGCAGCAGGAGCCGACAAGAATGGGCAGCCTTCGAGTCTACAGCTTCCTCACACAAACAAGCCCGAGACAGCGGATGAAGATGAGACCGATGCGGCTGTTGCCACTGCGCTGCAGTCGCTGAATGATGAGTGCGAGAGGCTCGGTTTGCCGCGATCCAATAGTGCGGTACAGGCTCTCCAACGGGCCAAAGAATGGGCTGGGAGCGCATCTCGATTGCGAGAGTACGCGAGCCAGTTCAGCGAGTTCCGTGACCGGTTTGCAAGGCGTGCGATAGATGTCCACAACGACATGTGCAACGCGATGGATGGTATCCTCCAAGGGGCGCAAGCAAGCCTCATTGAGGATGTGACAGATACGTTTCGATTGGAGCCATGGACGGGCGAAGCACTCAAACCAGAACTTGCTTTGTACCCAACGGTCACGCCACCGCAGTCTCCAATACCGGAAGCAAAGGACGTTCCGCAATCGTAGCTGTTTCTGGACCTCAAGCTCGACTGCGTGGTCAAGTTTGGTTGCATTGCGCAAAGCAATGCACAGCGATGTACACGAAATAAACGATTGATTTTTCGAAGAATGCCGTACTGAGATGCATCCATTGTGCGCTTAGTAGCCGAATCGGTTGCCAGTAATACGCGTAGGGCGCGCGCGCTGGCACTCAAAAAATCCTAAGTATTTTGAGCGCGCCAGGAGCGCAAATCGCGTGTTTTCAGCCTCTGAAACGGCTTCGTTTCCGAGATATCGGGCAAACAAGTAATCGCCGTTTTTGACCGTTTGCGGAGGGGTAATTTCCCCAACAAATATTTTGATTATCCTTGCAAGTAGCCTCTGGCGCTTCCAGGCGCTCCCTGCTGTATACGGGCCTAGAGAGCATGCGCGCATGGTACTGTCGCTCTCCGTGGCGTGGCGCGTCCTTGCTGGGAGCCGCCGCGTGCATCGCGTCCTTGCTTTGCGCCACCGCGTGTGCCGCGTCCATGCTGGGCGCCCCCGTGTGTGCCGCGCGTTGAGCACATTGCTGTAAAGCTGTCCGGGTTGCTTTTTTCTCAATCTGTTCCGATATACGGGTTGTTTCTCAATGTTGTTGTTACATTCTGTGCTTCATGAATGTGATGGTGAGCACAATAGTAACCCGCGCCAGCTGTTGTCGCTTTCCAATGCCGGGATTCGGAGAAACGCTTCTAGAATGTTGGAGGCGGACTACCGTTTCAGGATTCTTTGCTTCCGTGTTTGGCGTTTCGTACCCCCCTTCTTAGGTTGCGATGCGTCCTCGCGAGCCGTTCGTCGGAAGTACCGTTCTACAAAGTTGTGTGGAATGTTGCGGCTCGGTTCCCACGTAGACTTCTTGAAACCGTACCACTTCACTCGTACGAGCTCCTCACCGTCTTCGGCTGTACCGTGGCCGGTGACCTTCTCCACGACCCATTCTTTTTCCGTCTCTGGGTGAGTAGAAGCCGTGGTCGGCTGAGATGTAGGCGGAGTCGCGTGTGCAGCGAGCGGCGTATCGGAGGTACTGTCTTCAACCGGAGCGGGTTCTTCCAGCGGCTGTGCAGGCGTGGCCTCCGAGTGCGGCGCTTCTGGGCGAGCGTTCGGTTCCGTAGCGGCTCTTCCATTATTGGTTTTATCAGCCATATTTTCCCTCTCTTCGGAAATAGGAGGGGTGGCCGATTCGGAACTAGAATCGGTGACGGGGGCGGGGGTTGCGCTCTCCTCGGAAACAGGAGCGGGCGCCGCCGTCACTCGGTCAATACTAACAATATCGTGTAACCCGTCAATATCCAGTGTGACAGTAGTGTCGGTAACACGAACGACCTTATACGGACCTTCCGAAGCCGGCAGCAGTTTCTTGACGATATCCTCGTACTCAGTTGAATTCTTCTTCCGAGGCGGAGCGTCCAAGTAAACCATATCCCCTTCCTTAAAGGTTGGAGTGTACCGTATCCGGGAATCAAAGGACGCTTTGTAGCGCTCCTGCGCTTTGCCTAATTTGGTGTAGGCTAGCTTGATTAGTTCCGATATTCGGGCCCGTGTTACGCGACGGGTCTCAGCCGTTGTCGGGTGGAGAGATGCCGTTTGCGGGAGAGCTGACGTAGGCTCGTCGAGCACGATCCCGGGAGGGTGCCGCGTAAGAGAGAGGTCGAAGGGAGTGAATCCGGTTGAGCGGTGAACCTGCAGGTTGTACCCGTACACCAACGGCTGGACCAACTTATCCCAGTCCTTCTGGTGCTCTGCTACGTAATGCCGCAAGCGGTTCACCAAAACCTTATTGAACCTTTCGGCCTGCCCGTTCGTCTGCGGATGATATGCCGTCGTGAGAGCGTGCGTAATACCGAGATCAGCAGAGAGCGACTCGAAGTACTTGGCGACGAACTGCGGGCCATTGTCGGTGAGGAGGTAAGTAGGAATCCCGTAAGGGTAGACCCAATTCTCGAGGAACGCGATAGCGATATCAGCGGCCTTCGTGTCCGACAGCGGTATGGCTCGAGTGAGCTTAGTAAAGCGGTCCGTTATCACCAATATGTATCTCTTTCCGCGTCCGGTTTTCGGCAATGGTCCGAGTATGTCCATGGCCACAAACTCGAAGGGACCCGTTGCCGGGAACAACTTCAAGTATTTTTGGTTCCTGAAATGAGTTCCGCGAACGGCTCGACACGGTTCACACCGAGAGACGGTCTCAAATACATGCTGCGACATGAGTGGCCAGTAGAAATCCCGACGTAGGGTGTAGTACATCTTGATTGCACCGGGGTGTCCAGCCAAGCGTTGGAAATGAGCGAGTTCAAGAACTCTTTCCCGTAGGGACTCCGGTACGACTCTCTGTACTGCTCCGTCGATCGGTGATATTCTGCACAGTATCCCGGAACGGTTGTAGTCAAACTGGGACTTAGGATCTCCGACGGATTCGGCCTTAGCTTTGCAGAAAGGGTCCCTCGCCTGGGCGGCAATGAACTCTTCAACCGTTATCGGAGTGACGTCAGGTTGCTCCGGGACGGTTGTGAATACATGCAAGGGCTCACCGTCATCGGTGATTGTTGGCCAGTTGATCAGCGCGTCCTTGATGACTTCTCCGTTAACGAGGACATCTGCCACAACATAGTCCGTGTCGGTCTCCATCTCTTCTATGAACAGGCATGGGATTTCATCCTCCAAAGGCGTCTCATCATTTCCGTCGGTCGGCATCCGTGACACTGCGTCGGCAGGAAGATGTTTTATGCCGGGTCGGTAGTGCACCTCAAAGTCAAACTCTGCGAGGCGTAGACGCCACCTCGCGAGTCTTCCCGTAGCGTCGGTTATATTGAGGAGCCAGCGCAAAGCGTTGTGATCCGTTCGAACTACAAAACGTTGTCCTTCCAGGTATGGCCTTAGAAGTAGCATGCTCCATACGATGGCCAGGCACTCTCGCTCAGAGGTGCTGTAGTTCCTTTCCGGCGCGGTTAACGAACGGCTCCAGTATCCGATTGGGCGGTAGTCTTTCTCATCTTCTTGCTGCTGTAGCAGAGTACATCCGACTTGACGGTCACAGGCGTCCGTCTCCAAAATGTAGGGCTTTCCGGGTTTCGGTAAAGATAGAATTGGAGGGGAGGTGAGCCTCTTCTTCAGTTCTTCGAACGCCTCCATATCTTCTTCCGAAAACGGTTCGAGGTCGACAGGTTGGTCCTTCTCAAGCTTCCGGTTCAGCGGGTGGGCGATTCTTGCAAAGTTCGGCACGAAGCGTCTGTAGACATTGGAGAGACCTAGGAACGCCGGGAGCTCGGTCTGTGTCCGTGGTGGTTTAGCTTTTGTCACAGCGTCACAGGTCTTCGACGCCACTTGAAGCTTCCCGGGTCGGATCACATGTCCCAGGTAATCAACTGCTGACTGGAAGAAGAAGCACTTCTTCAACTTCACTGTTATTCCGGCTTCTCGGAGTAGATCAAGTACCTTAGCTAGGTGTCGGTAATGATCCGTGACGGAGCTCGAGTAGATTATGACATCGTCGAGATACACGATAGCAAATTGCCAACGAACCTTATTCAGGATGACATCTATAGCTCTTTGAAACGTCGCAGGGGCGTTCTTCAAACCAAATGGCATCCGAATAAAGCGGTAGAGACCCACGTGGGAGGTGAAAGTAGTTTTGTCCCTATCAGGCTTGTCTATTTCCACTTGCCAATACCCCGAGTTGGCGTCAAGGGTAGAGAACACTCTTGCGTCTCCCAGTGAATCAATGCATTCATCCATCCGTGGTATCGGGTAAGAGTCACGAACTGTGACGGCGTTGAGCTTTCTGTAATCGATGCAGAAGCGCCAGGAGCCATCCTTCTTCAAGGCGATGACGACGGGGCTAGCCCACTCTGCCGAAGACGGTTCAATTACTCCTTCCCTCAACATCTTTGTGATTTGCTCCTTCTCCCATTCTCGGGCCTTCTGACCGGATCGGTAGGGGGCTTGGTGCACTGGACGTGCATCAGGATCTAGTTCAATCCGATGTTTTGCGGCCGAGATTGTTCCCAAGTGTCCGTCCCACATATCAGCGTACTCGGAAAGCAGCTGAATGATCTTATTTCGCTGCGGCTCGTACTCTTCACCGATGTGCACTGTCGATGTCCAGTCCGCTTCCGGTGACTCAATCTCGTCTTTTGTACCCCCCTTCTTAGGGCTGTCGACGTCCTCGTCGACTTGTGTGATAGTGGGGTTGGTGATGGAGAAAAGAGCAGCGGGGGCTGGTTGAGCTTCGCCGACTACGGTGTTTTTCGATAGAGTTGTGGGTCGTTCGCTCATGTTGGCCACCAATACATGGAATGGCCGGTTCGGAAGAACTTCCATCATTCCATTTGCCAGTAGTTGCAGGTTCCGGCGAACGGTTTGAATCTTGTTCTGTAAGTAAACCATTCCACTTGTATCGGTTTGAACCAAGACAGCCGTCTCAGACATAGGAGGGAGCATGATGGAGCGAGCGACACGAAGCTTCTGTGATGCCGTGTGTCTCGGGATGCGAGCGGGGATGGGCTTCCCATCTCGAGAACCTTTGTGTGCGTCAAGAAGGGCCACGGGTGGTGAGTTGTAGGACGAAATTTTCCGTTCCCCGGGGTAGATCGCTTTGATGTATCGATCTATAAAGGATGTGCCCAGGATACAGTCCACTGCCAGGTTGGAAGATACAAGAAACCGGATCCGTACCTTCAAGTTACCGAGTCGGATATCCAGGGGTATTACGCCGAGAATATTCATCGAACGGTTGGACGCATCCGATACACGGGGAGCCTTGATCGGTAATAACTGAGACTCCCATCCGGGCGGTAAAGCGCGGGTGTGTACCAGGTTTGGGGATGCTCCTGTGTCCAGAACACTTGTGATCATCCGTGTTAGGCGGGGCTTGTGATAGAGGGCTGTCAGGACTTTGTAGTTCTGACTCCTAAACAAGTAAACCGGTTCGGAAGTGTCAATCTCACAGTTCAACACTTCATGATGGAGTCCTTCTTCCGCAACGGCTTTCCGTTCAACGGCTGGACCTCCATTGAGGCTGTCATCCTTGACAGGGCGCGGCGCCTCTACGCGTCCTGCTGAGCGTTTTCCTCCTCTTCAGGATGATGTGGTTCTTCCTCCTCCAGGATAAAGGCCGAACGGCGGGGACTTCTATTGGCTGGTTGAGAACTTCCGGGGATCGGAGCGGTATTGTCGGCGCGACTTCCCTGGCTACCGACATTACCGGGTCGACGTCCCTGGCCTCCAGTAAATGGCATCCGACGGCGGAAATAACCTTCATCAACCCGATGGGTGTAATTTTGCTCACGTTGCTGTAGCAACTTGTTCCGGACTTCGGCAGGCATCCACTCGCAGCAAGGGCGGGTAGTTGACAAGCATAAACGACATGCTGGGTTCCGGTCCGGGTCAAAGGATTGTCGAGGGGTTTGGTATGCCGAGTATGGTGTTGAAGGCATCGTGCTCTGACCCATCTGGGGAGGTGAAGCGGTACTTGTCGCTGGTATCGACGGGAAGGAGACGCTCGGCGAGGGCAACACTGCTAGGGCCTCTCCAGCCTGGTCTTCTACTACTCCGGACTCCGTACTAGTATCCGTTTCGGTAAGGAGAGCTCGCGTACGCGACTTGCGTGCGTCACGGGCTTTCTCGATCGTGGAATGAACCTTCTTTCCGCCACGGTGAGTATCTCCTAGACCTTCTGCAAATAGTACCAACTGCCTGAATCCGATCTTCGGGTGTGTTTCAGAATGATTGCGGACCGAAGCGCGGATCGCTGGTAGTAAACCTTCCACGAATAAAGCCTTCAAACGCGAATCAGTGAATATGTTACCGCAGCGGAGATTCTTCTTCCACAAGCGGTCCGAGAATTCACTTTCCGTAATTCCGGAACTCTGCCGATAAGTTGTTATATCGTGATACGCTTCCGCGATGACTTCGTCAGTAGCGTACGTCTCCAGGAGATGGTTCACGACCTCCGGATAGGATCGTAGAAGCTCATCGTCCTCATCCGAATCCACGGCTCCTGACTCGCCCGAGATACGGTTCTTGACGAGCTCTAAAGCCGAGCTGGATGTGAAAAACTGAAAGAGCCAGACTGCAGCTCCTTCATGAATGCCGTTCTGGTTGCATGCGGTTTTCAACGCACTGAGAAACTTGAGGACCGTGATCGGATCGTTCCCACTGAACTTCTCGGGAATCTGCAATGCCATCCGTTTAGCGGACTTCGCGACTGTCCGGGCCACTTTAGCATTGTACTTTCCGGAACGGTTCATCAAGCGGTAGGTCTTGAAGCTCAGGACCTTGGCGAACTCCCGATTGTTCGGCTTGATTCGCCGGATACGGGAGACATCAGATTCGTCTTCCGTATCACTGGATTGACTCGAATCAGAGTCAGAATGCTCCGAGTCGGTATCGGAGTCGGAGTTTCCATAACGAGTATGACGCGACCCTCGACGCTTCCTATTACGGTTCTTCCTTTTGTTACGCTTCTTTTTGTCCGGGTTCGGGATGACGTTCGGCGTGCCCCGCGCAGTCTCCCTACTGCGGAGGAGGCCATCCGAATCCGGTACCAGAACTGGATCGACGTTCGACGTGCCCCGCACAAGTTCTTGATTGTGGAGGAGGCCATCCGAGTTCGGGTTCATCCGAGCCGGTAAGGGGTTCGACGTGCCTCGAATGGTATCTGCTTCATTGAGGAGCCCTTCCAACCTCGGGTTTCGAGCGACGTTCGACGTGCCCACCGCGATCTGCCCATCACCGGGGAGGCCGCCCGCATTGTATACTTCATCCCTTGAGGGTTCAGCGCGAGTTGCCCTGTCGGGGTGACCAAGTTGCTGCACCACATCCCTTGCCGGTGGAGGTTGGGGGTATGATCCAGCAGGCAGTAGGCGATGCCTGCGGAGTTGGTTCGCGACTTCACTTTCCACAGTTTCAACCACCACATCGGTTACAACCGAAGCATTCCGAAGACGGGTGGACACAGTCTCCACGATCACAGGGAGCTGCGTTTCTATACCGGACCGGACCCGTTGTTCAAGGACACTGTCTACCTGAACAGGCACACGATTAGAGAGTTCCTCCGTTAACCACCTCTCTAACTGGGGTAGGAGGGAGGCAAAATCCGAGACGGTCGCTGCGTCTAACATGGCGGAGATTGCCGATTCGGGGCCACGGGTCTGCACACGAGGTGCTGGTCCAGGGTCTCCTCTTCCAACTTCCGTGTTCTGGGGTGCTTCTCCGGTGCGGCGGAGCAAACGCTCCGGGTTATCCACTTGTGGTACGAGTCCTTGCGGCTCACTGCGGCTACTGTTCGACCGCGGGGGCGGCAGAGAGAGCGCAGGTGGGTTCGATTCGGCCCTGCCGGTAGTCACACGAGCCGAAACAGACTTTGGACGAGCAAGCTCGTCGAGCCGAGAGGACTTCGACTTTGAAGACATGAGGGGTTGTGAAGCTTTTTAGGCTACTCCTTACTTCCGATACGGCAAAAACGAATCTATTCTTCCACGAGAAACCGTTCTAGGTCGGGAGACCAGTTGTGAGATAGTGCGCGCGAGCGACTACTCAAGAGAATGTCCGGGAACGGTGGTGTGGATGCGCGGCACACGGGGTGTAAGGCCGTGTGAGCTGCCGAGTCGGAAAAGACGGTCGTTGAAGGTGCGGAGTAGTCCACGGCACTCTGTGGTGAAACCGAGTACGGAGACACGCGCAGTCCAGAAAGGTACCACGCGCCTAGCCAGAGAGCCGGTGCAACGGTAGTGATATCGCCGCAGAACAGCCTGTGCAGGTCTTAGACAAGCTGGGTTCCTACTACGACTTAGGATCCGTGCCACGGGAAACAAGACGAAGAACCTAGTAGGAAGTACCTTGGTTTACTGTCATGGTGGCTACAGCCGAGCTGGCGAAAATAAATACCTCGTCCGGCGTCGCCACACACGTGTACGACTTACCGATCACGGGGCACTAGCTGCCACCGGCATACACGTGGACTACTACTACTACTATATCTACTACAACAATGTCATCCGACGAGCGGGTTTCCTTACAGTGCCACCACTGCAACCGTCACGGCACAGTATCTTACAAGTAGCTGAACGGCGATCGTACGATGAAAATCAAGTTTAAGCTAAGCAGCAAGTGTGGTGGCTATATCAAAGAGATCAGAAAGTGCGATAACTTCCCCGAATATAGCCGAACGTGTAATGCGGCGTGCTTTGTACGACTTAAAGCTAATGGGGATGACCTTTCCAGTATGATCACCGAAAAAACGTATATGTCCTAGTTGCGATGAGAAGTTAGCATTATTAGCAAATGATGAATCGGAGTATCCAATGATGCGAAGAGAGTTTGGGTCCAGGGAGGGGAATTGAATAACCACATCATGAGCCTTGGCATATCGTATGGCACGGTTGAGTCGTAAGATGATAGAAGAACTATTCTTGCGGAACATTTCTTCAGTGACTTGCGCCATCTGAGAGATTTCGAATGAACAGTCGGGGCGAGAGTTGTCAGGCCAAGCCAGCTTCATTCGCATTGACCGAAACAGTTGAAAGCTGGCAGTGGGTTGCAATTCTTCCATCTTCCGTAGGTAGCTCGGTTGGTCCATTCGGATGGTTCCGTAGGAGTTGCGTGAAAGGTTGAATCCATTGAATGGGCTTGGCAGATGTTGATCGTCTGTCATTTGAAATCACTCTTTGCTTCTGCTGCAAGCCCGATTTATATTCGTCGTTCCCAGGTCTGATCCAGTCGTCGACATCATGTCGTGCTATGATAGCAACCAGAGAGATCTTTTAGCAAGCGTTCGCCAAGCATAACGTAAAGGGCTGGGCTGAGCGTAGTGGGGTCATGTGAAGGTCCTCGCGGTGATGTTGGTTGATGGTTCTGTACCATAGGTCGCCGGATTCACATAGTCCGTATAATGGCTTCAGAACTTGTAGACACTGCGAAGGATTTAGCTCGAATTCTGGTACGGGCTTGGTGATGAACACATTGCGCGAAAGTAGCTCGGCTGATTGCAGATATGGTTGACGTATGTCAGAGGTCCACATGTCAAAACCGTGCAATGCAGCGAGGGCTAAAAGAAGACGAATCGATTGCGGTTGAAGCGTGGCGGAGTTGTGAACCATCATGTTCTTCAACTTATCCCGATGTCCTCCGATAACGTAGCGTGCACGGTACTTGACCTTGCCGTCTTCAGTGGAATTAAGGGCGAAAACGAATCTGCCAGGCCGTATGCTGGCATTGCTTGGAACTTCTTCACGAAGAATGGTCTTGAAGGTTCCACGTTCCAGCAGGCCGCGAATCTCTGAACGCTTTGCACCGTCTATTTCTTTGGAATGTACTCGAGGGTCTCCCTTATCCAAGATCTCTGTGAGGTAGAAATCCTCTTCTTGTGGCGATCGAAAATGAGAGAGAGAGTCGTTCAAATTGCTGAAGAAAGAATTTGCGAGCGTCTCGGGTTCGTAGTAGGGTTTGACTTGTGCTAATCCAAAGGGCTTAGCGGCTTCAATTCGGTCTTCCTGAACATAGAGGAGCTTCCTGGATTCATCGATGGCTTCGACAGTGAAAGGGCCTAACCATTCTTCAATGAGATTTTCCACGACCTTCTCCCTTTACACCAGAACTCTGTTGCCAACTGGGTAGACTTGGTCGGCCGCATGTGCGGTTTTGTGACGCAAAGCTCGTTCAACCCGAAGTTTGGCCATGCACTTCTGCATTTCTGCACGCGCTGTCATCGCTAGTTTGGCACGGCTTGCTAAGGTACCAAGTGCGTCTGGGGTTTCGGAGCGCGTGTGCACTGGCGGGTACTCGCCAAAGACCAAAGCCGAAGAGACTAGACCTTCTGGTCCAAGTGTGTCATTCATTGACTTGACGGCGGCGGACAAAGCGAGCTCCGGCTCTGTTCGCGGGTCTTGCGCCATTATCTTGCGGTAGGTTTGCCGCACTGGCTGATGGTATGGCTCACCTATTCCCAAGCTAAAGTGAGCTTCGACGCCAGTCCTGTCGACCTGAATGTTCGACAGGGAGGCAATGTCAATGAAGAGCTGACCGAATGCGCTTTCTGGATCGACAAGCAGACGGTTGGGCATACCTGTGTAGACTGTGATCCAGCACAGTAGTATCTTCTTCCATATAGTCTTCGTAGAGACATCTGACAAGAGTACTGCGGCAGAGAAGTGCGTTGCTTCGTCAACGACATGTAATATTGGTTTCCCGTGAGTATACATGATGTCGATCAGAACGCGCTCATTGAACCGTACATTCTCTGCTCAAAACGAAACCTTCAGGCGGGATGGTGCACTCTGGATCCTCTGACAAGGGTCACAACGCTTGTTGAGGTCTCGCAAAATTGTCAAGGTCACGGGCGTGGCTTCTTCTCGGTGAGCTTTCTTGAGAAGTTGGAACAGCTTGGTGGCGGACGCGTGAAAGAATTGGCGGTATAGCTTGTACAGTTGTGCCCTAGTGAAGAATGTCCGGAATGGTAAGTGGATTTTCACGAATACGTACCTACGTCTTGCACGATGGAGTGGTATAGACCAATTGTCGACGTAGTTCTCGGTGCCGTCTTCAAGGGTGATGCGTTCTCGTCGAATCAGGCGGTTTGCTACTGTGTCCGCAATGAGTGACTCACGGTCGAGTACATCCATTCCCAGTAAGGCTGGTATATTGGCCTGTACTACGTCCATAGTGACGAAGATTGGGGGAACGTTTGGCGGTGTGGCAATCTGTAGGGTGATCTGGCCAATCGAATTGAACAGTGCATCAGCGAACCTGAATCGTGTGTGGGATGGAAGTTTCTCCAGCTTCGGGACAGGGAGTCTGTTGTCGGCAAAGATTCGTCTTAACTCTTTGATACCAACGACAGAACGAGGGGCTCCAATATCTACGCAGAAGCCATTCATACGTGACCGATTGCGTGATTGTGAGAGATTGGATATGTGGATATGGGTCACATTGATCTCGGTGATGTAACTACTTAATTTTCGCCTCGGTAAGGTACTTCTATGCGAAGCACCCCAGCGTGCGGGGCGACGGGGTAGAGGCTCAGTACTACGCCGCCCTAGTGAAAAGGCGGCGCATCCCCTGAGTTGTAATTGACGTTATTGCTAGTCATTGAGGCAGAAACATGGTTGGTGAAACATTCTCTGTCGAGGGCTTCCATTTCGGAAGGGCCTGCTTGCGCTCCATCTGCAGCTAGCTCGTCAAACAGTCGAATCTCTTCTGCATTTGAATCGTCATTGTCGCTTGAGACCACTACGTCATCAGCTTGTTCTGAGTTCTCTCTCTCCATTGCCAAGACGAGATCTGACACTATGTATACCGCGGACTCTCCGCTCTTGATACGCTGGCGTATATAGTGACGAATCGAGCCGAGTTTTCATTTATGTCCGGGATGCCATGGAGCATGGCATTTGTGACATTCGTTACGGCGGCAACTCTCCTCGAAAGTTCGGGGGAAGGATTGCCAGCGGCTAGTACGACTTAGTGCATTAACTTCGTTGCGGGGGGGATGCTTGCGCACAAACTTCGGGTTTCTGCCATACTGTTGGTACAAAGTGTCTTTATCAATGACGTGGGTGTCGGTCTTGCGAGAGACTTCCTTAATCTCCTCCTCGAGGTTCTCTCTAAGCGCAGTGATGAATCCATTGAATGTGTACTTGGAGGTGACAATGTTGCTAATTGGGAGCTTCGACCATTCAACACCGAGTACGGCCTTGCGAAAGAAACCAATCCTGTGGTCTTGGGATCGGAAGGCGGGGGGGCATTGTGGGGAGAGTTCCTCGATCATTGTGACTATCTTTTTTAGTCCCTTAGAGTGTGTAGTGATCTCATTCTCCATCATAACCTTCTCGATGCGAAGAGTGTTAAGAATGCCGTAGATCTGAAGCTGACGAGCATTAATATTATACTCGGCCGTCATCATGGTGGCCATTTGTTCAAAAGACATGTCGTCACGAGCATTGTGAAAGAAGAAAGTACGAGCAGGGCCATCTAGGACCTTAGCGAAGTAATCAGCCTTCTGTGCCGTAGACAGGCGATGCTGACGAGCACAGATATTATATTCACGAAGTGTAAGTTCAATAGACTGAGAGAGCTCTCCAGTGAAGCGATTTTTTTTAAAGTGCTGTGAAACATAGTTCGCCTTACGCGTGTCCTCTCCAGTGCTGCTATTGCGTGCAGTCTCGCTAGACTGGATGTTAACCGGTACGTCTCCTTCGTTTTCAGAGTGTGATCGACCGCGTTCCACAACCGGAACTTCCGGCTCTTGGTCTTGGAGAGGTACAGAAGGATGACGGTGCGGATCAATGTCCACCTGAGATCCCAGTGTAGGAAGGATGTCCGTTAGATTACCCCGAGGTTTATGGTGGTTGTGGGTGGGATTTTTAGCCTGATCAAGCGCAGAAGGTGAACGACTACGGCGATAGAGATCTACAACTGCCTTCATGGTGTCGAACGACGCATCTAAGAAGTGCATGAACCAAATATGGGTAACCAGAGAGCGATTGGTGGTCTCACGCTGTCGTGCAAAACCTAGAGATGGGAGTGACAGGCAAAGGCGGTTCAAACCTTCCCTCTTAGAGGTAAGCACAGCGAATAGAGCGCTCCCACGGAGTGCCAAGGCTAAGCCGGTCGTAAGCCCGAGGCCAATCCTTCCCAAGCAATGGAGGGAGCGAAGCAGCGAAAAAGACGCGTCCAGCGGTAGAGAACACACGATACAAGTCAGCAGTAGCGTCACGTGCGTAGCAAGCGGTACCCACGAGTGTGGCGATGACACGCGAGAGCGGTAATAGCCCACGTGAGTGTGTCGAGCCACGAGCGGTATGCACCGGTACACCAAGTAGTGCTACCTGTATAACAGGGACAGAAATAAAGAAAACACACCCAAAGTAAACACGCGAAAGCGGTAGTGGTGTTAATGGTGCCGCGAGGCGGATAAAAAACCCGACACACGGTGGTGACTCTCCGCAAGGAGACTATCACGCACCGAGGGGGGTAAGTTAGAGCCGAACACTCGGTTGTTCCGTTTACTTCCCCAGCACTGGGTGCAGCTCAACCTACTAAGTACTGAAGTGGGTTGGCCCACTGTCAGTGTGGTACAGCAGATATGCTACAAATATCTACTTCAAATGCCCCAATGAATGGGTGCAAACCTTTCACACGTGTGTGACTCACCAGCTAGGCCGTGCACCTCAAAACACTAATTCTAATATTAAGTATACCCAAGAATGGGCTGACCTCACCAGTTATTCATACTGTGTGCCACCGCCTCCCGGCATCGCCGTGCATATTATGAATCGCATCAGCGACGGAGTATCGCAATCGCGTTGCACTACATTTACCCCTCCTTAGTGTGCGAGACGACCCCGCGAGCGGTTTCGCTTTCCTCCTCTGGAGTGCATTTAAGCACGACACCATGACGGTCTCCAATCCGGCCTCCCCGGTCTCTTCTAACGGCGACTCCGGTCAACCCCTCTCCACGCGTACTGCGGTAGTGTGTCCTCCGATACCTCGGCGCGCTCTCCCTTCTCTCTCGCTTCCAGCGCTTTCGTCTCTTCCTCGCGCGCTTCCTGCGATGCCGAACCCGAATCAGGGTAGCAACCAACCGCTTGGCGGGTCTCAGAACCAATACGTTGGTAGTTTCGCTGGGCCGTCACACCCTTCATCCTCTGGAGTGCCTCTCTCACAGCCGTCTTCCGCTGGCATTCCATTTCCGCAACCGGTCAATCCGGGATTTCACACGGCGCCTCTTCCCCAGACGGGTGGTCAACTTCCGCCCCCGGCGTTTGTACCGCAGTGGAACTGGATCGCTCTTGCTGTCCCGGTCCAACCGGTAGTCAAGCCGCATGCGGGCGTGTGGGCGTCGTATGACGAACTCGACAACGTCGACCCTCACAGCAATCCCACACCGTTCTTACGGGCTCCGTGGTTTCATCCGCAAGGCGTGACCAATCGTTCCCTCGTCGAGGCGTATGCCGATGGCAGTGGTCACCTCCCAGGAGGCGTGAACGTCTGGATGACGGTGAAGTTCGACTGGCATTACCGGATTACCGTGACTACCAACGCGCTCGTCCACCATCGTAGTCAGTCGCACAACTCCGCTCGGGCGGCCATGGTCCGCGTAGCGCACATGCGAATGTTTCGCACGTACTCAGAGCGCCCGGTTCTGGTGAACTTCCGTTTCGACGTGGACTTCTTCCGAACACTCGGCGAAATCCAATATGGAGAGAATCTTGCCCGGCTCGCCGGTGTGGTGGAGCGTTACCAGAACGTCCCCGTTCACCAGGATCTCCTGTGCTGGACTCTCCCAGGCGGAAATACTGGAGTGCTTCTGTCAATAAGACTTAATTCACGTTTCAAGAAGAATCCTTTAGGAACTCTGTTAATTGAAGAAAAAAATAACATATCGAATTTCTATTGAGAGATGGCAAGCCAAAAAATTTGACATGTAATTGCCATTGTAAAGATATTGGAGTACTAAGAAAAATTTGCACATATAGGAATCGGATTGAAAAGCTAATGAACGATAGTTCCGCCTTGGCCGTCCGCTCCTGCGTGCAGAATTTCGACATCTCCCACGCGTGCCGCGGTCCAACTACCTTCAAACAATGATCCGTTCCGAACGACGTGCTCGCTTCCGATGGGGTTACCTATCCCGTATCAAAACACGGAGTCAAACCGGATTCTTCCGGGCCACATGCGTGGGAGATATGTTCCTCTCCCCTTTGTGTGGGCGTCGGTGGAGGTCTGCCGTGGCTGTTACGTGGAACTCTCCTCCTGTCTCACGTATGTGGGTAGTAGGCTCGTGACAAACCCGTTTACGGGATGGTGGAGCGTCGTCCTCACGGGGTGGGCGGCGCGAACAGCGGTGTATCTCCTCAACGAGTTGTATGGCCAGTATCGACTGTGGTTTATTCCCCCGCGCTTGCTGCAACTCATCCGAGCTTTGGATCTCACTATCCCGCTTGGCGGTAATGGAAACTTCTCGGAAGTCATGTGCCTCTTGCGAGTGATTGATGGAGTCGACTGGGGCCAGGTTCCTTTTTCGCAGAGCGCACGGGACGAAGGCGATTCCGCTATTGATCGGTCCCCGGGTCGCAGGTCCCCACTGTCGGGTGATTACATCTATTACGACACCTGGACACGGGTGGCGATTACCAACGCCGAGGTGGAGCTCCTTCGGAACGCCGAGCGAGTCATCCCTCCGGGGCACCCTACGGGCTTCATCATAACTGATGAGTTCTTTCACCCTGTTCGGGACCAGAACATCATGGTTGACGACGCCCCCGATGACGGTGACGAGTACGGCGACGACGACTTCGCGGCAGCTCCGGTGGAGGGGACAGTACCTGCTTCAGCAGTGCCAGGTCCCCAAGCGGGTGCTAACGCGGCCTTCCCGAGCCTGTTGAATCTTCCTTCTGCGCCTCAAGCGGTTCCTGGGCTCGCAGTGGCTCCGGTGCCTACGCCTGTGGTCACTCCTGCGCCGATGGCGGTTCCTGTACCGACACCAGTGGTTGTCTCGACTCCAGAGGAGAGTGCTGCCCATTCTGAGATGGCGGCGTCGGCTGCGCCGAACGAAGCCGCGATCGCGGGTATCTCTGACGAAGCACAGGCTGCCGTGATTGCTCAGTTCCTCAGCGAGGCTGGTGTTTTCGACGCGCCGTCGGGTGACGTGTGGCAAATGCGCGATGCGCTCATTGCGCAGCTCGCGAACGCGAACAATGAGCCTGGTTCCGAGTAACTCGTGCAACTTCTCCTTCATGAAGTCCCTCCTAGGTAATACCCATTAGCTAGGCAGTTGCGGGCTCGAGTAGCGAGCCGCAACATAGTTACGATATCCAGTAAAATTGTGACTTCTCTTGACTTCAAGGCTTCTTTCCTTTCTCAAGGTAAATACTTCATAACTTCTCCCTTTCCGGGTAATCTTCCTCTTACGAGTTTCCATTTCCTCTTCATAGAGTTCTTCTTTCTCTTCTGAGCTTCATTTTCTCTTCATAGAGTCTTCTTCCTTTTTAGATTGTATCTAACGTCTCCTCTTCCGGAGAGCATAACTGTTCGAACTTCATCTGTCCTCTCCATAGAGTGTCTCCTCACACGCGAGTAGCGGTACAGTACTCCTCTGGAGGTTGTCGCAGTGTTCCTAGATTGAGTGTCGTCGTTCTTAGGACCGCTCGTGCGCGGTACGCTATGAGCCTCCGTTTCCAACGACGTGTGTTAACCGACCATTGCCTGGTGTAAATTAGCCGGGCAACACCTTGTTAGTGCGACGGTGGTACTGCACGATCTTCGATCGCGGTAGGTGCTCCACGGGCTCGTCTGAGTCCCGCGACGGCAGATAGCCATACCAGCGTACCTGGTACTGAACATACCCCTTCGGGTTCCAACTGTGTCCCAAAATGTGGTCTACGACGAACTCTTTCAAGTATACGCCCCTCTCGAGCTCTTCCTGCAAAGGATCGTCAGCGCGCCGCGGCGGTGCCCGTAACATCGTCACTAGCGGTGCTGTGAGTTTCTCCTGACGCCTTCGGCGGTAGACTTGTCCTCTGCTGAGTGTTAGCTTCCCGTTTCCGGGCTTCTTCAAGCAGCTTCGCCGCTTCGGCGGGTCCGCGAATGGCTAGTTCATGCGGTAGTTCCCGTCCCTGACGGTGAAGGCAGACGCAGAGGCGGATTGTTCACCACGGATCGTGCCGGTTCACGTGACGACACACGACGTTTCGCGGTGGTGGCACTGCACCGCCGTGAATTGGACCCACTGTGTGGCGCACCGCTGCGCGCCACGAGTTTGTGGTGCACAAGCGCTCTCTGCGCGCTGCAGTGTTGTGTTTCCCTAACGAAGCTGAATAGTGATCTCCAAGACGCAGCGCGTGCGCCTTCATGACTTAGCGAGCGTCATGACGTGCGCAATTGCGACTTCCCCCACGGCTGGTGTGCAACGGTTTTAAATTACCATTGCCCAAACCGGGCGCTTGATCTCCCGCTCAGCGAGCGTCTTTTCTTCGTTCCTGCTCTCAGTGTCAAAGGATACTGGATCTGCCGTGACTTCCTTAGCTGCGTGCCTGCGATTGCGGGTGATGGCGGGTCATCCGCCGACGGTTTGCGGCGGATTGCGCGTCCGGAGTTACTCCATGTGGGATAGTATCCAGCTTTTGCTGTAGGCCGTGTTTCTGCCGAGGAAGTCGGGTATTCAACGTCTACTTCGGCCTTGCAGATGAACTTCGCATGAATACTATTACATGCTTCTGTCCCTCTCTCGGACGGTAAGGCGCGGGTTCCAGCAACATTCCCAAGCGGGTGAGCGATCACCAGTACCTGGGAACAAACCTCGAGTCCGTTACAGTTGCGGCGGTATCCTTCCGAAAGTCGCGATCCTTCGTACAAAGGTTGTGCATTCCTCCGCGGAGTTCTGCGCTACAAGCGCCACTGCAGCGCGTCCTTTCCGTGCTTTCAACACGCGATAGCGGGTGATCCTTTCCCACTACAAGTGAGTATCCGTACAACTACGTCTTCGACGGGGTCCGAGGCGACTCCGCCTCCTCTTTCATTATCTTCCGTGAATCACGTGCTGCCGACGGTAGCGACACCGCGTGACTCCCTCTCCGCGACGGACGCGTGAATCCTCCTCCCCCTTTTTCGGTGGAGCGATGAGTCGCGGAGAGCAGTCATCACGTCTGTATGACGATTGAATAGACGCTGTGAAACGCTACTTCACCAGCGGTGTATTTCCCGATGTTTCGGCTGCGACGATTATAATCTGGTGAGCTCCTGTGCAACTGTCCTTTGCAGAGGTGGCGAAGCCCTACCAGTAAGTGTAGTGTCTGCGACGAGATTTCTCGGTTTCTTGGTCTGTCCAGCTTCCTGCTGTGAATCCGAAGATACTTTGCGTGTGCACGGTGGGCCCTGCACAACGCCGATCGCGGGAGAAACGCTCATGGGCGTCGCCAACTTCCAGGACGACTGTTTCCGTATTCCACGCTAATAACGTTTGGTATGGACCATCAGAGATGCGTGAAAGCTTGTGGCGCGCCTCTCCTTTTCAGGGTTGTAGCTACTTCTTCCTGACAAAGGCGAGGTTTCCCACTTGCAGGGCGGTAGTGGTCTCGCGTACCCGAGCCATCAAAGTTCCGCTTGTAAACGTGTGTGCTTTCGCCATTGACGCACCTGGCAGACAGGTACCATGTTGGTTAAACCACCTGGTTCTATATGGCAGGTTAGTGATCCCGTATTGGACAGTGACGTATC